>VCMS01000091.1:0-293952 GCA_022539475.1 Gracilaria domingensis | reverse complement strand
CATTAATCGTCGTTTAACACACGTGTGCCGCAAAAATATTTTTATGTTAGCTGTTAGATCAAAATTCCTCTTAGTGTGCATAAGTCCAGACTTGAATCGACCATGATTTACGAATTCGTATGTTTTTCAAGATTCAAAGATCAAGAACAGTAGCTTTCCTCGCCCATGGTCTCTATTTGATGCGCGCAGAGAGTATGACTGCAGAATCGTTTCGGTTGAAAGCAAATGAGACTGCTCCGACTGCGTTATGGCTGATCTGGTCTAATGTGATTAACTAATAGAAAGTTTTTGCACCCTGTGAAACACAGTCCATTTAAATTCTTCCGGAAACGCTCTCAATGCATTGAAACTTTATGTTGCATTTTGGATGACGGTATTATAGCGAGTCAAAAGGGGGTTGCTCAGGAAATATTATTGCATTACACGTGATCATCTAACAATCCTTTTTGAGTACGTTTGGAAAAGCTCTCTTTAGTGGTTGACTTGATTTACTTAAACCTTGCTGTTTGGTCTTTGTATGACCGCCATTTCTTTGGTGTTCTAGTGATGCAAGAAGTATGGTTGGAGAGGAATTTTTTGATTCATTTCCAAATTCGACGTCTTCCATCTAAGCATAAATTACTGGTTAAGAAAAAATTAGACAAGATGCTTTCTGCAAGGATGATTAGGCGAAGCAAATCTTGTCGGTCTTTTTAAGTCGTCATCGCTACGAAGAACGACGGAAAATCTTGTTTGCCATCAAAGTGACGTCCAGAGACAGTCTGAAATGAGTAAGCAATTGCCATCAAACTTTTTCACGTTTTTTAAGAGAGAAGATTACTTCTAGAGGTAGATATAGCATTACGTATGCCTTGTAGTAGGGAGCAGATGATCATAAACAAGAGAAGCATTGCCTATTTTGCCATGTTTTCGAGGCGACCAACGCGTACAGATGCATATGGCACTGATATGAAACGCGCTACAAAGAAGAAAAGAAGAGCTGGATACAACTTTTAACGTCACATTTTTATTCTTTTTCTTTCTCGTGGTTCTATGTCTTCTATTCCAAATATAAGGGATTAATATCTTTCCAAAAAGTTCTCGCAGCCTTCGTCAAGAAGGTCAAGAACTGTTCAGAACAAAATGAATGCATTTCTGACAGCATCCAAAGAAGTTGCAATGATAAAGAGCTGAATATCTGGGCAGAATAGATTGGAAGGAGTCTAGAGGATGGATTACGTTGCATGGACTTTCCATCGCAGCACAATTCGTCTTTTACTGCACGAACCAAGGTTCTCACTACTCCAAGTTGACTGAAATCGGAACAAATCTCTGGTTTGCGCTATGTGCTTGTCATTGCAGAAGAAAATATACATGATCATGGTTATAAGATATAAATAGGGATGATCTGCTTGAATGTAACGTTCTCTTTCTTCTATAGCAAAGAGTGTGCTGCGGCACAAAAAATATTAACAGCAGTAATCAAATCTCTGATTTGGAGGGCTTGCCTCTAAAACTTTCTCAAGCTTGTTGTCTCAAGCTTGTTGTGGCTAGCAATGCATTTCTCGCTTAAGAGTATTGACGTAATGTATGTACCAAATCAAGAGGCATTGCTCATAACTTTTCTCTATCCTTAGACAGAGGCCGCGTTCAAATCGGGCCCTTTCCAACAATCTCAACAATCGTTGCGATAAACACTTCCATATTCATTCCCCACAACAGGATCGACAAGTGATCAAACAGATGTGAATGTAATGGCATGTGCAAACAAATATGGTTATGGTTTGTAAGGGACCCTGACTTAGGTGTGTTCTTCGGGCACTTGGTTGCATATCGTGCGCAGAGCTCTCGGGGCATCGCTGCGCTATCGCCGTCGTGGGCCAGAACAGGGGCGGGGAGCGAGAAAGACGACGGCCTCTGACCTCTCCGGTCTCCTCCCGTCTTCCCCCCGGGCTGGCCTCTGATGTGCCAGCCCTCTTTTACTGTGTCGGCTGAGAGCTGGCGCCTGAGCTCCGGTGAGCTCGCGGGCGCGAGCTGCGGCGGCCAGAGTGAATCTGCTCAAAGTGATTGCGCTTAGAATGGCTGTCAGCCCTGACGTGATGCTGCCACACCCCTGTTGGCGGGGGTGTGGTTTAGGATGTGAACATCGCCAGTAATGGACTAAGCATAAGTAGTGACATTGAGTATTAGTTCGTATGGAAGATAAAAGCAGTTTGCACTCGATATTGTTTCTCGGTCGCTCATGCACCGTGGCAAGGAGCAACGGCGTTTTCGCGTCAATTCCAGTGCTGCCGGCTGCCGGCGGCGTATAAAGCCGTTTGTTGGCCGGCAGAGCAATGCGCAAAACGATCGTCACTGCTGCGGAGCGTTGAGACCGCCACTCTATCGAGTTGGCAGGGCTTATTAGCGCGTTTGCACAGCAGCAACGATACGTTTGGAGATTGCGCGCGCGCATGGGAGTTGATCTGGACCTGGAGCTTGAAGTAGGAAGAAGAAGATACAGGCTGGAAAGGAAGTAGCTGCTTGCGCCCTTGGTGTGATGATGATTGTAATGCAACAGAGATGCCGGCGGGTGAATCGTCGCTCCAGTGGTGTACAGTATGAGAGCAGTGGTGATGCTTTCAGAGTAGTGAGTCGCGCGAGGGAGGGTAGCGGTCCATCTCACGTGATCATGCCACTCTATGTGCGCAATCCTCCTTTGTACAAGGGAACCAAGCGAGCAAACCGAGAACGCTTGGAGCAATCTGTGATATAGTACGTATCGGGAGAAAAACCCGAAGTGGTCTTGAGGCGACGGAGTTGGCTGTGGCTCGAGGGAGCGACTGTAATGAACCCGTACGGGGAGTAAGGAGGAAGCACCGGGCGGTCAGCGGGGAGAGTGGGCGGTTGGTATCACCAAGCACGTTCAGGGGCGTGCAAAAAGGGTACGAACGGCCTAATAAATCTTATAGTACTTAGCTTAACGGCCTGTCGGTAGCGCTACTCGACGAACAAGACGTACGGCAAAGGGTGCTTGGTGTTTACAACGTGAGGTCATGGCGAGGTTGGGGTTCGCCTAAATATCAGGTAAACCCGCCTCTGTACGACCTCCAGATAGTGACTTACAGTACTATACTACGCCCGTCAACGTCCGACTGGCACACGTGTCCTACGTACGCTCCCAAGTACGCCTGGGTCCGACGTCCGATGCGGGGACAACCACTCGTACAAGTAACCACTCGGGCCAGCCCTACACGTACGACACGGCACTCCTCACAACCCACTCCGTCCGCGGCGATCAACCAGATCGTACTATACGACAGATCCCCCTCCTTAGATTGCACTCCATCCCCGGAGTGCAGCCAAGCGCTGCGTCCAAGTCCGTTTGGTTGAGAAGAAGCCACCGTTCGCTTCTGCCACAGAAAGTGCCCGCCAGGGGCGGGGCGAAGCCATGTCAAAACTCTGGCGCGTGGCGTGAGGCGGAGGGTCGTACGACTGGTAGACGTCGGCTGCGTGGTGGTACGACGCGCGGGAAGCCGTTCCCGTTCACAAAGCTGCCCACGCGGATTAGGAAGAAGAACACGTATCGAGGCCGTGCGTGTATCGACGTTTTATGGCCTCGACGCCGTCCGTCCTGGTAGCGCACCGAGTCTCACGTCAGGGCCGACACCTCCACGTCTCATGCGCCCCACAGCAGTTCGTGGCATGCGCCCGCGGGGTCCCGGCTTTCATGCAGACGATACGCACGTTAGGGTCGACGACAGTGACCGATCGCGTACGTTCCACTGGTCGCGGCGGCGCGACCAATCCTCCTTCGTACACCGTGGCGGGTTTCCTCCAACAACGGAGAGTTTATGCGCCCGGGGCGTCCGTTCCCGACGGGTCGTGCCCCAAGGGCGGCCATGGCGTCACCCTGTCGTACCTCCAATGGCGCTGACTGCGGTAGTGAGGCCGTCAGCGGGCTCGCGCTCCTGCCACTGATGCGGTCGCACGCGCGCGGTGATCGCCGCCGTGCGACATGCGCCCGATGCGAAATGAGCACCAGCGACTTCGGTGTCGAGGGGGTGCACATTGGCCATGCCCGTTCGGAAATAAATTGAGGTGTGAGAGGCCTCAAAGTGTACGTATCGGCGCGGGCGATATCGCTTTCCGCGAAACCCGGAACGGTCGTCCGTCTTAGCCCGTGCACCTCCGTGTCGTACCTCGCGGCTACAAGAGCTCCCTTCCGCGCGTCACCCGTTGCCCTCGATGGGTTCGCAATCAAGCCAGTCGTCCGCCCCGCCGCCTGCGATGGCGAGCAATCCGAATCAGCCGAGTACGTCTGGTGGTGGCGGCCCGTTTCGGTCTATGCCGCTTCCTGGCCAACACTTCGACCATCGTAGCCGTCGTACGAACCAGGCTCCGCGTCGGTCGAAGCAGGTTCCTATAACGGTCAACGAGTACATTCAGGACAGTGCGGAGTACTTCGATGCACGTCGCTTCGCAGCCATTCCGGTCTCGCTCCCATTTCGTGAGGTGGCGAACCGCAATCCGAAGCGTACGCGAATGGAAGCTTGGCAGGCACGCTGGAATCACCTCCCTGGAATCGTCGGTCGTGCGGACGAAAGGACGTTCGGAATAGCCGACATGCCGTACTTAAGGTGCCCCGAGGAGCGCGAGTATCAACGCCGACTCCAGAGCCTGATGCACCGGCTCAACTCCGACGCAAACTTTACGCCCGAAAACGGTAATCCTCTAGCGTTGGTGATGTTCGAACCGCCGTACGACCAGCTGTACTCGTTAGACCGCGAGCATTGGGGAAGCAACGCCGCGACGGAAGCCCGCATTCGGGGATCACACCGTTTCTTCTACTCCTGGCACAACGTCGAGTACTTCGACGTTGCGAAGAACGACCGTACGGCAGTGTACTACAGTATGACCGAGGCGTGGAAGTCTGTGGAGGTCGAACGCAACCTTTCCGTACCGACGCCGTCCGTGGTGGCGTACCATTCGCGGGAACTGCTGTCCCAAGGAGCCTTGAGCCGTGCGGTCTTGCAGGTCCTGTACGCCGAGTGGGCAGTTTTCGCTTTCATGGCGTTTCTCCAGGCGGCCAGCGACGGTGTGGAAGTCTTCACCCGTGCGGGCGATCAGCGTCTGTACAACACGGACGATTCGCCGCAGTACGGACGGTTGTTCCCTCTCCCGTACATATTGGTATGCATCTTGGCCGAAATGGGGGTGCAGAACATCCTGCGGGGGACCTCTTATCCTCCTGCGGTCGGTGAGAAGCTCCTTCAGTACTCTTTGGAGACGGACTGGTCGCAGACGCCGGGATTCCTCTGGTACGACTACTTTGAGGACTCGTTCCGTACGATGCCCGCATCCGGTACGGGCGCGATGCCGATCAACCGAGTGCTATTGCCAACGGGGCAGCTCCCGCCTTGGCCATTCACGGATAGGCCGAACTACTTCCCGCATGGGTATATGGAGGAAGACTTCGAAGCCGCTCTTCCGGTGCCGAGGCGTGAGAGCGGGGTCCAAGCCGGTCTGCCTCAGTTATCCTCCGCGGCCGAGCCGGAGCCTGATCCGGAGGTCGTGGAGGTACCTGTGCGTACGGAACGAGAGGTCCAGGTCGGGCTCCCAGGCCGCCAATTGGACGCAATGGGTGTCGAAGTCTCTGGCGAGCGCCTCCAGACGTTGCTCCATGACTTGCGGGCTGTATGCGTTCCGCGTGGGATTCCAGAGCCGACTGACGTGCCGAGCGCCCTGACGGATGCGCGTACTTGGGTGCGTCGCGCGGCGAACTCCGAAGCGTGCCTGCGCGAGCAGGCTCAGGGCATGTTGGACCTACTCGGTTATCTTCGCGAACACAGCCTGCGCGTTCTCGGTTCGTACGAGCAGGGTATGCTGGCCGGTTTCGGGGAGGGTACTGCACCGGACGGACAGGTTATGGAAACGCAGGCTCCCACGTTGGACGAGTTGGTCGGTGAGTCCTATCAAGGGTTGCACGACCAGGCCATGGTGGAGAATCAGGTCAACCAGATCGTTCAGAACTTGAGACGGGCGCGTGCGTCCATGTTTGACGGGGTTACTCTGAACCCTCCAGCACCTCCGGTGAGTCCGGGGGGAGCTGGGGAAGGCGATGGTGAGGCCGTCACCGGTATGGAGGGTGTCGCTGTAACGGGCGACGGTGGCGCTCAAGCGTCCGGTAGCGGTGCTGTAGAAGTTGGTGACGACGTGGAGCCGGAGGGTACCCCAATGACGGAAGTCCCGCCGGGTGTGGAAGCTCCTAGCGTGCCTGCTTCGGTGGAGCAAGGTACCGGTGCGGGTGAGTCAGGTGTGGCTGCTAGTGAGGTTCCGGCGGCGAGCACGCCTAGTCAGCCGCAGTCATCCAGGAGGGTCGTGGTACCCAATGCTCTCTGGCCGGGTACTTCCAGTCCGTTCCAGCCGGTCAGTTCCCGAGGTGGCTCTGCGTCCGTCTACCGTTCGGGCATTCCGACACCTCGTGGGAGGGGCCGTGGTCGCGGTGGTACGCGTGGCCGTGGTCGTGGCGTATCCAAGACGTTTCCAGCGGTGAAGAGCATCCAGAAGAAGGGACCGGGTGGTGCTTAGATGGTTCCGATGACGTGCATTTCCTTGAGTAAACTTGTGTTGTTGTTCGCGTTCTTCCTTTGCGTACGTCAGGTTGAATCCATTGGCGTAAGGTGCCGCTATCGGAAAAGGCGGCGTTTCACTAGATCGAAAAATAAAGGGGGTGAGCCAATGAGCGTACGGTTATGGCGAATATCTGGTCGACCGTCGCGCGTCAGTGGCCGTATCCGTGCCGGTTGGAGCCTGTCACGTGCTTGGGGAGTCGGTGGCGTTTTGTCCAGCCGACGGACTTCCGTCTGCTTCTCTCCCCCTCCTTAAGGGTGTTGCCGATGTCGGACGACTTTGGCGACGCCAGTATCGGGCGACAAAGTGCTGAGGGATGTTGGAAGGGGGTTCGTAGGTGTCCGATTCGGCGGTGTAGCCGTACCAGCGTACGCGGTATTGGACTCCGTCTGGCCTGTCGCGGTGCGCTACGACGCGTTCCACGACACAGGGAACCGTATCGGGTGGCGGTAAATCGTCTCGTTCGACGACGTCGTCCGCTAATGGTCCCTCCGGGTCAGCGACGGGTTCCTCCCGTGTACGTTCGGTGGTAATGGGGCTTCTCGTAGGCCGTGCGGACGGAGCGCGTGTGACGCGATCAATGGAGACGGTGTGTTCGATACCGTCTTCATCGATAGTAACGGTAGTGTCCGTTGTGGCCTTGACCTTGAACGGACCGGTGGTCTTCGGCAGTAGTTTCCGAAGAGTTCGTTCCTGTTCCGTTAGGTCCTCTTCCGTGCTTTTGTAATTGGGTCGGTCAATGTACACTTCCTCGCCTTCCGCGAACGTAGGGCGAAACCGGACGGTCTTATCGAAGTCGTACTTGTAGCGCTGCTGTGCGCGTGTCAGCTTTGTCCGAGCGGTCTGAAGCGTCGCCTGTAGGAGCTTGAGCGTGTATCGCTTCAACTGGGCTGCGGACGGCTGAGTCGGTGTTGCGGGGTCCAAGGACGTACTGGGTTCGTCGATGAGGACACTGGGAGGTGTTCTCGTTAGTGCGACTGCGAACGGGGTGGCTCCGATGGACCTATGGATGGACCTGGAGGTTATATCCGTACGTAAAGGGTTGGACATATGCGTGCCACGTCCTTTGGTGGTCCGCTACGTAGTGACGAAGGCGTTCCACCAGTGTCTTGTTGAACCGTTCGGCCTGCCCGTTTGCCTGGGGGTGATACGCAGTGGTCGAGACGTGCTTCGTGCCCAGTGCGGAGCAGACGGTCTCGAAGAACTTCGACATGAACTGCGGTCCGTTATCGGTTAGTAGGCAGTTCGGGATGCCGTACGGGTAAACCCAATGTTCCAAGAACGTTTTGGCTACCACTGGAGCGATGGTTGACCGCAGCGGTATGGCTCGCGAGAGCTTGCTGAACCGATCGGTCATTACCAGGATGTACTGGCCTCCGTTAAGGGATCTAGTAAAGGGTCCCACTATGTCCATGGCGATAAACTCGAGCTGGCCAGCTGCTGGGAAGAGCTTCAGGAGCTTCTGGGACCGGTAACGGGTTCCTTTGACGGCTGGGCATGACCGACAATCCCGAACGGTCTGGAAGACGTCGTTGGCCATGTGGGGCCAATAGAAGTCCCTCCGTAGCGTTTCGTACATTCTGGTGGCACCAGGGTGTCCGACCAAGCGGGGATAGTGCGCCAGATAAAGGACGCGCGCCTGCAGGGACTCAGGGACCACCTTCTGTAGAGCGCCGTCCCAGCGTGAGCGTCGTATGAGTACCCCGTTTCGGTCGACGTCGAACAGGCTAACCCCGTTGCCGACATCTCTCCGTACAGATTGGCAGAAAGGGTCCTGCGCCTGAGCTCGTACGAGTTCCTCGAGCGTGATCGGTACGATTTCGGTTTCCTCCGCCGGCAGTGCCAGCACTTCCGGTATCCCTGGTGATTCCCGTTCGGGTCTTGGCCAATCTACGCAGACGTTCGTGTATTCTTGTCCGTCTACGGTGATGTTGGCTATAACGAGACCATCGTCCGGACGGTCGTCGATGAGGAAACAATGGACTTCGTCATCTAGCGGCGAACTGTCCTCTCCGTCCGTTTGGATTCGTGAGAGTGCATCTGCCGCTCGGTGTTTGATACCCGGTCGGTGAATGACGTCGAAGTCATACTCCATCAGGCGTAGGCACCATCTTGCAAGTCGCCCTGAAGCGTCCGCTAGGTTCAGTATCCACCTTAACGAGTGGTGATCCGTGCGGACAGTGAACTTCTGTCCTTCCAAGTACGGTCGGAGGTGCAGGATAGCCCACACTACGGCGAGGCATTCCCGTTCGGTCGTTGAATACTTCCGCTCGGTCTTGGTTAGCGAGCGGCTCCAGTATCCGATTGGGAGAAGGTCCCCATCGGGTTGCTTCTGGAAGAGGGCGCAGCCAACCTGACGGTCACACGCGTCGGTGTCCAGTACATATGGGTATCCTTGTTTCGGGATAGCCAGTATCGGGGGCCGTACCAGACGTTGGCGAAGTTCGTCGAATGCCTCGTATTCCGTATCGGTTAGGGTTTCGAAGCTGGTAGGCTGTCCCTTTTCCAGTTTCTGATTCAGGGGAGCCGCTATCCGTGCGAAGTTCTGTACGAACCGGCGGAAGACGTTGCAGAGACCCAGGAACGAACGGAGTTCCGTTTGCGTAGTGGGCGGCTTCGACTGCTTGATGGCCTCCTGCGTCTTCGTAGACACCTGGAGCTTGCCCGGACGGATGACATGGCCAAGGTAGTCGACCGTTCCACTAAAGAAATGGCATTTGTCCAGGCGTAGGGTAATCCCTGCGAAACGTAGCATGTCGAGAATTGTCTGTACGTGTTCGTAGTGTTCTTCTATCGTTCTGGAGTAGATGATCACGTCATCCAGGTAGACCAGTGCGTACTGCCACTGAACACGTGATAGGATGATGTCCAGAGCCCTCTGGAACGTTGCCGGGGCGTTCTTGAGTCCAAAAGACATCCGTACGTAGCGGTAGAGGCCCATGTGGGACGTGAAGGCTGTCTTGTCCCGGTCGGCTTCGTCCACTTCGGTCTGCCAGTATCCGCTATTGGCGTCCAGTGTGGAGAATATCCGTGCGTCTCCTAACGAATCTATACACTCGTCCATTCGTGGCAGAGGGTATGTATCCCGTACGGTCACGGCATTCAAACGGCGGTAGTCGACGCAAAAACGTAGGCTTCCATCTTTCTTTTGTGCAAAGACGACCGGACTGGCCCATTCTGCGGACGATGGTTCGATCACCCCTGCTGCCAGCTGTTGGGTTATCTCCTTACGTTCAAGCTCCCGTCGGGCGGGTCCTGCACGGTAAGGCATCTGGAATATCGGCTTGGTGCCGGGTTCCAGCTGTATCCGATGCTTTGCGGCCGAGATTTTGCCTAAATAGCCATCCCACATGTCCTTGAACGGTCGGAGGAGTTCGATGACTGTGTCGCGTTCGTTCTCATACTCGGGGCTGATTTGAACGCGTTGGGGCCAATCGGGCTCGTCAGAACGCCGTGGAGGTTGGTCTAAAGCGGTATCCTCCCCCTCCTGAGAGTCGTCGCTGCGCGGCGTATCTGGGTGAAGGGGGGTGATTAGTGCTGTAGGGGACGGGAGGGCGAGACCAATAACGGTACGTTTGTGGAGGTGCACCGGTCGGTCTGAGACGTTAGCAACTTGAACGAAGAAGGGAACGTCCGGACGTAGATCCATGACGCCGTTCGCGAGCAGTGTTAGCTCTAACGAACTGCCCGTGCGATGGTGTGATTGTAGAAATACCAGACCGGACGCCTTGGTTGTTACTTGTACCCTGGTTTCGGACATGGGGGGTAGCGTAAAAGGTCGGGCGACGTGTATCTTGTTAGAAGACACATTCCGCTCCGGTTGGACTGGGTATTTCCGTACGGACGTGGGCGTGTGGGGACCGTACGCGTGGGACAATATCGAGACAGGCCGTGAATGGCGCAGGAGGATCGTCCGTTTTGCGGGTAAGATTCCCAGTACGTATCAATCGATAAAAGACGTGCCGAGTATGACGCTTGTGGCGAGGTTCGATACCACAAGGAATTGTACTCGTACGTGAAGGTCTCCAATGCGGACAGCGAGCGGGAGAACACCCAAGACCTCCATACGGTTGCGTGAAGCGTCCGTAATGCGTGGTTTTACGTCCGTGCGCAGACGAGATTGCCATCGCGGTGGAAGATGCCGCTCGTGGATCAGGCAAGGACCGGCTCCGGTATCTAGAACACCCGTGAGCGGATACATTATGGTAGATGTGAGGCCCACGGAAAGGTGAACTTTGTAATTTGCACTCGCAAATAAAACAGTGTCGTCCATACGTTCTGGGGTGTCGAGAGTCAGTTCCGTTCCGCCCGCACTGGTTGGTTTGGGCCTATCGCCCGGTGTGGTGGGGCTATCCGCCCTCGGAGGAGACGACGCCCCTACGCATCCTCCGGCTCGTTTTCTTGTTCCGAAACGGTCTCTTCCACCAGCATGGCTGCCTGCCGAGGCTGGGCGTAAGATGTGCGATTCAGGCCAATATTACGGAAACCGACATTGGGTGGCGGTGGCGTGTTTCCCCGTGTGGGCGTACCGGTGCCGTAGTACCCTTCGTCGCGCCGGCGTTGGTAGTTTTGCTCGCGGATTGCGAGGAGTTTAGCCTTAACGTCCGGTGGGAGAAGTTGACAATCTGTTGGGCTCTTGCGAGAGGCAAATCCTGCACGGACGGTCCCTTGACGCTGCGCCAGGGGGGTTGCTCGACCTTTGGCGGGGCGTACTGGGGAATGACGGTGCGGAAGTGGCTGGGGTGGTTGCGCTTGGTGTGGTGGGTGGTGACGGCATGGAAGACCCCTGGGATACGATGAGGACATCTTCGCCGTTGTCGTCCGACAGGGAATACGTCGAGGCCGAGGGAGACTCGATCTGGTGCACCTTTCTTATCGTACGAGTGGCACGAGGCCGAGCAGACGTAGTGTGCGTGTCCACTCGAACGGACTGGCGGCGTGAGGCGCAGTGAGTATCGCCGTACGATTCGGCATAACGGGCGAGCGCGTCGTATCCGATGCTGGGATGGGTGGTGAGGTGATTCCGCACCTTTGACCGTATGGCGGGCAAAAGTCCTTCGACAAATAACCCCTTCAAGTCCCGATCGGTGTATACGTTGCCACAGCGGAGGGCTTTTGTCCAGAGCTTCTGGGCAAATTCCGTTTCGGACATCCCTGACGACTGGGTGTAAAATGTCACCTCTGCGGACGCCGTGGCGATAACCTCGTCCGTGGCGTAGGTGGTCAGTAAGAAATTCACCACCTCTTCGTACGTATAAAGCGCTTCATCGCGAGGCCTGTCGACCGCTCCCGACTCACCGATGAGACGGGACTGAACCAGAGCGTGTGCGGGCCCGGTTAGGTAGAACTGGAAGCACCACAGTGCCGCTCCTTCTGTCAGTCCGTTATGGTTGCAAGCGGTCTTGAACCGCTGCAGGAAATTGAGAACGGAGATGGGATCCGTTCCGGAAAATGAATGTCCTTTCATCTGGACGTTCAATTTCTTTTGATAGCGCGCGATCTTGCGCGCCACCTTCGAGTCGTACTTCTGGCTGCGCCGAATGAGCCGGTACGTACGGTAGTTCACAACCTTGGTGAACTTGACGTTCAGAGGTCGGAGGCGCTTAAGCGCCAACATGTCCGATCGGGAACGTCGCCGTTCGGACTTGCGTTTTCTTCGGGGGCTTTGAGAGTCCCCGGAATCATCCGAGTCGGTATGCTCATCCTCTGATGATGAACGTGAGGACGCGGAGTCAGTATCTGAATGTCGTCGCCCTCTGCGGCGGCGACGATTCTTCCGTCTACGTACGGAATTGTCCGAATCGGGATGCTTGCCCGGTTTACCGCCTCGTTTGCGGTGATTCCTCCCGTCGTCGGAGAAATCGCTCGAGCTTCCGTCCGGATCACCCTGAGGGGGTACTGGTGGGAGATAGACACCGGTCGGATTCCTCTGCGGATCCTTCTCCATTTCCGGTCTCTGTTTCTCACCGCGACTAGGTGCGTTGTCCGTTTGGTCAGTGTCAAACTTTGGGGGTTGGGGTGGCAGCTTAGCTACCAAAGCGGCCAACGTGTTACTCAGATTCTCTTGCATTCCGCTTTCGGTACGTCTGGATCCCAGCGCATCGTTCACGATGCGGTGTATGATCGGTGTGATATCACGACGCATCAATTCCGGGATACGGTCCTTGAGATATAATTCGACCGCCATGGGTACATGAACCTCGATCTCCGTACGGAGTCCCTCCAGGGCGTACGGGGCTATTTCGGCCCATATTTCGTGGGGTGGTCTCCGTCCGGTCTGAGGTGTAGGCGGGAGTGCCGCCGTCCCAGGTGGTACAATCTCAGTTCCCAAAGGGGGCTCGGAGTTCTTACTCCTCTCTTTCTTCCTTCGGTCCGACTTGGTTTGCAAATTGCCTTCACGGATTATCCGTTCGGGCTCTTCTGAGGGGGTCACGTAGGCCGTCGCGGTAGTTCGGGTGCTCCGGCAGCCTACCGAGGCATGGTCCGAAGGGGCGCGAGGGGCGGCCAAAGTGGACTCAGCGTTGTCTTCTGCGACCTGCCGTTCTCCTTGCTCTCCGTGTGGGACGTTCGAGCTCATCTTGGAGTATCGTTTCCAATTCGGTACTGTAAACTCCGTGCGGTCTCGAATTCCACATCTAAGTCGGGAGACCAGTCTGATATAGTACGTATCGGGAGAAAAACCCGAAGTGGTCTTGAGGCGACGGAGTTGGCTGTGGCTCGAGGGAGCGACTGTAATGAATCCGTACGGGGAGTAAGGAGGAAGCACCGGGCGGTCAGCGGGGAGAGTGGGCGGTTGGTATCACCAAGCACGTTCAGGGGCGTGCAAGAAGGGTACGAACGGCCTAATAAATCTTATAGTACTTAGCTTAACGGCCTGTCGGTAGCGCTACTCGACGAACAAGACGTACGGCAAAGGGTGCTTGGTGTTTACAACGTGAGGTCATGGCGAGGTTGGGGTTCGCCTAAATATCAGGTAAACCCGCCTCTGTACGACCTCCAGATAGTGACTTACAGTACTATACTACGCCCGTCAACGTCCGACTGGCACACGTGTCCTACGTACGCTCCCAAGTACGCCTGGGTCCGACGTCTGATGCGGGGACAACCACTCGTACAAGTAACCACTCGGGCCAGCCCTACACGTACGACACGGCACTCCTCACAACCCACTCCGTCCGCGGCGATCAACCAGATCGTACTATACGACACAATCGAGCAGGAGGTCTTAATCTGGGAGGGGCCGCAAGCGAAAAACGATGAATCTTGACGGTGCTGCAGCGCATATGTCGGCGTTAGACTCGACACGACTGGTGTGGCGTATGAATGAAATTGTGAATGTGCGGCGGAGTGATTTGAGTGGCCGCGAACACTATGTTGCAGAAGATCTTGCTGGTAACCAGCGTGTGTTTCGGGCTCCTGACTTGGTGTACATCGTTGGGGAGGCGCTGGTCGCTTGGTGTCGACAGCGAGAGGGTCGGCGCCTAGATCATGAGACAGCTTCTCGGTTTGGGTTGTACGAAGAAGACGGAGACACTGAAGCTTGGAGTGTCGACGCGGTAATGCACATCGCAAAAGACACCATCATGGGAGGTGAGAGGGGAGTAAGGGTGTACAGAGGACCACAGTATTATGGTAGGAACCACGATGAGCCGCACTACAGCTGGTGGCCTATTCAGTTCGCCTCGTTTGGAGGGCCTGGCCTTGAAAATGCGTTGTCCATGCAGGGTGTCTGGCATGGTCATGTAAATTGTTCCATTGAGTACGAAGCATTGACAGATTCGTTCCGGATCGAGCACAGGGAGGACCACCGCGTTATGGATACGCTAGATTCTTACTGTACCCAGTATCCCGGCGTGCCGGTCCGCGTATCGTCTCCAGGAGAACGCAGCACGACCTCTCATGCATCGGAATTTGAACTGAGGGAAGATCGGATGTTGGTTTGCCTGACGGAGAATATGTGCATCCATGCTGCAATTGCAAACGCTCTGGATCGAGTTGCGTCAGAGCAGTTTGCGAAAGAGACTATGTTAAGACGGTCTCTACCAGCCATGTTGTCATTTGCTGATGCAGCGTGGTGGATGAATGACCACGCCAAGCAAGTCACCCTGAAGCGCATCAAACTGGACAGGGCCAGGGACGAATGTTATGAAAAGTGGTTGTTTCGTCAGAGCGGCGGGGTATATTTGGTGCGATTGCGAGCACGTAAAGTTGACCACATAGTATGCGTCGATATGGATAAAAGTGAGATACTGAACTGTGTCGAACAGTACCCGTTGAAAGGTTGCGTTGAAGCGTTGAGGTGCTGCGTTGGGGACCCAACTCACTTCAAGCAAGTGCTGGAGCTCCGAAAGGTCGAGGTTAATATAGACCAGAGAAACGGTGGTAGTAACATAAGTGGTGCGGCAAAGAGGACGCGACGCAAGGCGTTCCGAAAGACAACAAGGTAAAGAGGTGTTTATATCGGACACATAAGATCGAACACATCCTTTGGTACTACGCCTTCCTTCATGTACTTGTTCAGTTTCTTGCAAGCGTGAGGGTTTACCTTCGTAAGAGGATCCGCCGGGTTTTTCGAACCTGGTATCCAGTCTAAGGAGTTGATTTCCTTTGCCTTGAATGAGTCTCGAAGGCGGGTGACTGTTGGCCGGAGACGGAAATCGCGCTGCTCATGAAGGGTCGAGATGGTACTGAAGAGACCAAAAGAGTCGACAAGCATCTGCGATATTGGGCGAATCACACGACCAATTGGATGGAACAGGAAGGGGAGGATTTCTGCGAGGTGGATGGACCTGTCGGCGGTGTGTGCTGCAGCAAGAATTTCTGCTCCGGCGGAGGAGAACGAAACCCGGTTTTGCTTGGAGCTTTGCCAGTCGAGAAAGTGACAAACTGTGTCATTGTCCCTCGGATAGGCTAGTCCACACAGGAATCCGGTTTGCCCGTAGGACGAGGTTCCTGGTGCAGCATCACTGAACGACAGAACTTGCGCGGGGAAGTGCGAGCCTGACATGGGCATGGTCGGTGACTTGTATAGAATACACGGGTCTAACGATTTGATATGGGCAAGAGCCTGGTTAAGTTGGCGGATATGGGCAACTTTGAGTCGCGATACGTTCTGTTGCATCTTACTTGCCACGAGGGATGCCTGAGGAAGGGCTCCGTTCCCTAAGAAATTGAGTTTCACGGTGAGGCTTTGAAATTGACGGAGTTCCTCGGCAGTGCAAGGCTGATCGTCTTGCTTCTTCCTCGAATGAGTGAGAGGTATGGGAGAGATAGTGGAGAGAAACTCGCGCATGTCGAACAAGATGCTGAAATCTGGGAGCTGCTAGATGAATAGGAGATTGAATACGATATCTTCTCCGTTTGAAAGCCTGCCGACATCGAATTTTGCTGCTAGCTTTTCGTAGAAGCGCTGTTCGTCCGGGGGCTTTCCGGCGAATACTATGTCTTCGACTACTTTAGCTAAGATAAGCTTCAACTGATCCTGCTCCCACAAAAGGAAAAGCTGGGGTACTCCAGGTACACTGACTAATCCTTCTTCGAGGAGCCACTCTTCGACGCAGAGTTGCCAGAGTCTTCCGGAGTCGACGAGCCCGTAGGCGGGAGCGAGGAGCTTCCATAATTCGTCGACATATTCTGACCAACCTCGAGGCGGTCGCATGTAGATGTCTCTCTTCAGCTGACCGGCCTGCAGGTAGGCAGACTTTACGTCTATCGCGGAGAGGGGAAGGTGGAAGAGGGAAGCTAAAGAGAGGAGCAAGCGGATAGTCGCGAACTGTGCCGTCGAAGAGTCCGATCGAAGGTAATCCTTCTCCTTGTCCTTGTTTCCATGAGGAACAAGCCGACACTTGAGTTTCATCGTGTTGTTTTCAGAGTCGTGTTTGATTACGAAGAAATGATGCGACGAGATGAGGTTAGCGTTCCGAGGAAGATGCCGCATGGAGATGGGTTGGTAGGCGTTGCGTTCTTTATAGGATTGCTTCTCTTTGGCAATGGCCTCGTCAACCAGCCATCTGGGCGCGCACTCCAACTTGCGTTCGGAAAGAGTTTCGTTTCCAAAGCGTTCATAGAGGTCCTTGAGGACCAGTTGCTTAGCGGAACGCAGAGAAGCCTTGGGCGGAGGAGCCTTCGTTGAGGAATGCTCTCCTATATCCTTGGAGGGAGCGTTGAAAGGACGGGTAGCCAAATTTTTCGTGAGATACGCAGAGCTGAGAGGATGGTCGTCTCAATCAGCAAAGTGGGACGTGAGAGCATTCTTTTCGTCCAATAGCACGGCATCGTCGCCGAGCATAACGAGTGGATTAGTCTCCTCTTCTTGGTCAGCGTCCGCTGTTTCGTCGGCTTCCGGCTGTGCTTCTGGGATGTCGGTCCATCCGAGTTCAATGTGCTCCACGTCCATAAGTAGTGATGATCGTGGGCGGAGCCTAAGGTCCTCGTAGGCTACTGTGTATGAGTATCCACGGAGGTCCTCAGTAGCAGAAACGATCACGAAGTACTGGTGCACTTCTTTGACGAATCCAGGGTACCAGTTTTCTCTCCTCACGCCCTTCCGGAAGAAGTATACGGGAGTTTTCGGCGTCAAAAAGGTCTTCTCTAGATGTTTCACGTCTTTGGTTCGAAGGAAAAGGTGAAGAGCACGTCTGGCGGATCTTTCGTAATAGGCGGTGAGCATTTCTTCGGTGACCCCAGCTTTTGCCAAGCCACACAGGGAAGGCCTGTATCCACGTGCTAGCTCAAAGCTCGAGAGAAACTTTCAGCCGGGAAGTATGTTCTTCAGGCAGGCTGCTTTAGCGACTACTTCTTGGTCGGACGGGGATTCCTGCCATCTGGAGGATGTGAACTTCCTATCCTTTATTAACCTCTGAATAAGGTACCTTATGGCTTCGTTAGACGATTCGACATTACCGAGTTTATTGTGCCGCCGGGCAGGTCGAGGTGAGAAGGTTATCTTATGTTTGGCGCATAGGGCAGAAAACTCTTCGCAATCAAACTCGGGGTCGGCGGAGATTTCTGCTGGCGAGCCGTGAACCATTACCCAGTGCGTGGTGAGGTTTCGTGCAGCTTCCTTCATGCTCCGAGAATAGGAAAGCCACGCAACTGAGAGTCCAGTGCTGGCATCTTTCACGTGAAGTATAGGAAGGTTGCCCATCTCAGCGACAAACATGAAGTCAACTTGAACATGTTCAATGAACTGTTTCAGGAGTCGATCGAAGGAGACCTTGCGCGAGGCGAGTGGCCTTCCGGTGCTAGCACACGTTGTGCAAGACTCAAAGGCTGCTTGGAGGAATGCTTCGAGTGTGCCGCTGAGTACGCCAGCTCTCTCGCAAATCTTCTTCATGTCCCTAGGACGAAGATGGGTGTATAAATGGAAACGCTTGGCGAAGTTCTCCTCACTTCGGATTACAGGAGCTCTCTTCGCAGACTTTTTGAGAGTTGCGAGGAGCGACTTCATGGAGGTTGTGTTTGAAGATACTAGAAGAAGTCGTGTACGCTTATCCAAATCCTTGCCGACATGGTAGATCCTAAGCAGAACCGAGTCTTGCTTGTTGCCAAGAACTCCAGATGGAATCCTTATCTGGTTTGCTTCGCCAAGTATATTGGAGCGGGAGAGTACGTCATTACCAAGTAAGATTGGGCCAGTGCCCTCCACGACGTAGAAAGGAATTCCGAACTCGACGCCGTTCTCGTCCTCTTTGGAGAGCCTCCAGATCGCAAAGACTGGCTTCGCGCCCGTACAGGCCTCACCAAAGCCGTGGAGGAATGGTTCACAATCAAGCTCGTCAAGGACAAGATCGATTCCGAGTGATATGCATAGGTGCGATATGGTCGATAATGCACCTACGCTTCTCGGACAACCTGGATCCATGATTGGATTAGGATTGACGAGAGATGGGAAGATATCTGAATAGGCTCCTTCTCCGACAGTCAGAGATGACTGCGTTGGGAAGGGTTGGAGCTCTTGTGAAAATCCTTGTCGTCCTTATTGTTGGATCCGTCCTTGCCCGCCATTTCCTTCTCCTTCCGAAGGCGTTTCGTTTCATGGGAAGGCCTTTGACAATCAAGGCTGCCGCGAGTATGCGTTTTAGAACCGCAGTCGTAGCAATATCCGGGGTTCCGCTCCGCACGGCGTTTGGTAAGCTTGCGTGCTCTGGAGGAATTGTTGTTTTGGTTGTTGCGATTCGAGCCAGTGTTGGTAGGAAGAGAATCCTGCTGGGGCTCATTGCGCTTCTGGAAAGCGGCCATTGCTTGTTGTACTCGTTGATTGGCCATATTATCGATGTCCGCCTTGGAGTAGGATTTGTCAGTTTTCTTCGGAGTGAAGGTGAGGTTACGAACAACCTTGACAGCATCGTCGAGGTTAAGTTTGCAACGAGGTCTGGTGGAAAACATGTCCCGGCTTTGATCTTCTTCAGTGGTCTTCTCACTAAGATAGTTAATGACATCGGAGAATTGTTCAGGTATACTGTGAGCTCCTTCTACCAATTGGGTAGCCTTGCGACGGAAGATATTAGCGTTGTCGGAGGTCTGTGGAAGAGCATCATCGGCATTGAAGAGATCAGTGAACTTGTCGAAGAACTCGAGTGTGGAAGCGTGAGCACTCTTGGTGATTGAGATTTCAGGGTCGGGTTGTTCCTCCTGCCGTGCTTCAGCCAAGGCAACGAGTTGAAGCTTGGCATTTGTTAAAGTCTCCTTGCTTAGGTTGGCGTTGTTCAGTACCGTAATTGCGAGAACTTCGCTCACTTGCGATGAGGTCTTCAAGCCAACATGCATTAGATGATCGGCTGCCAAACCACGGAAGCGGGAGACAAATGCATTCAAGTCTTCAGTTCTCTTGCGCTTAAACTGAGTAACATCGGTTAAGGACGAGATAAGACGAGTTACAACTGGGACAGGGGGATCGACAGATATTAGTTTCACGATTTCACGAACGGCCTCAATTTGGTTCTCCCGTTTTAAACCGATGAGTTGCTTAGCTTGAGCTTCATGAACTTCTGACTTCTGCTCCCAAGGGAGTCCTCGATCATAGAAATGTCGAGCGAGGGTTGCGAAAACTGTTTTGTAAAGCTTGTTTGTGCCTTTTTCAGCAGCAGTTTGTATTGTCTCTACCCAGCGAGAAACGTCGCGGCGATACTCATGGAGATCGCCTTCTGGGTTGAAAACCGGTGGGTTGGTTGGTGCGAAAGGCGTTGGAGGTCCTTGAGCTGGGCCCATAACTGGGGCACTTGGTTGCATATCGTGCGCAGAGCTTTCGGGACGTCGCTGCGCTATCGCCGTCGTGGGCCAGAACAGGCGCGGGAAGCGAAGAAGACGACGGCCTCTGACCTCTCCGGTCTCCTCCCGTCTTCCCCCCGGGCTGGCTTCTGATGTGCCAGCCCTGTTCTACTGTGTCGGCCGAGAGCTGGCGCCTGAGCTCCGGTGAGCTCGCGGGCGCGAGCTGCGGCGGCCAGAGTGAATCTGCTCAAAGTGATTGCGCCTAGAATGGCAGCTGTCAGCCCTGACGTGATGCTGCCACAGTTCTATCTTATTATATGAAAGGGCAAAACCAGAAATGAATCATGTCTAAGGCAGTGATTACTAGAAAAAGAGCATATAAATTGATCCTTTATTTGTATATGGTGTTATAAAAATTATGATAGTTGTGGTTGTGATTATATCAAAAGCGAGAGAGAGAGAGACGTTTGTTTATTTTGTTTGTGGTCTTACGGTGAAGGGCTCGGCATAGAAGGCTACGTGAGCTGTCTGAAACTGATTATGCGTGTATTGATGGCTGACGCGCTGAGCTTTGGTAGTGTGCATTCAAGGCGCAAGGCTTGGTTCTCATACTCCCAGAAGCCCCGGACTTGTGTCTCTGGGCTATGCGCAAGTTTCTGCGAGTGTCCTGAGGACAAAGACGCTCCACCAATGGGGTAATCTTGGTATTCACCGTGACATTAGACGAATTGTGAAGGTAGGTGTCCATTCTGCCTCTTACTCTCGTGCCTTCAGTGGGTACATCCAAGAATTCCTATTTCCTAGACTTGTAAAGGCAGTATCTTTGCGTGTGACGAAGACAAACTCAAAACGGTTACACTCTCAACGTATGTAACCTCCCGCTGTTTTTTGCAATCCATGCAAAAGCAGCGGACACTCTTCGACTGGCGACCTTCGTGTTGGGATGCAACAGTTGTTTCGGCCACCTTCGTCTCGGGCTGCAACTGCTGTTTTGGTCCCAACTAATTTACGTCGTTTCAAATGAAGGAAGAATAAACCCCGAGGTTGAACAGGACGCAATTATTGTAAACAAGATGAAAAGAGCAACAGTACGTATTCAAAATCTCATTGACATAGATGAGGAAGAAAAGTATTTACTTGCAGAGGACGATGATGACGAGTGGGGTACTCTCGACCAAACCCAACCACCAGAAACTCGGGAGCCAGTTGTAGAAGAGCAAGAACCAGAAGAACTTACGCCAACAGTAGTTAAGAAATCTTCGAAGAGTAGCAAGCAGAAAGGAAGAAGTCCGAACAGCTGGAACTACAGTGTGAAAGATGTCAACACATTGTTAGATATTATTGAAGAACACGAGCCTACTGGAATGAATGGTTGGGCTCGTTTGCACCATGATTACAACAGATACGCGCAGGAGTGTGACAGACCTCGCAGGCAATCGGAAGCTTTGAAAAAGAAATACGATAAGCTCATCTACGTCCAGAAGCAAACCGGCGATCCCAGGGGCCCGCATTTGTGCGTCGAGCAAAAAACATCCAGAGCGAGATTCTTGCAAAAATGGTATCCCTAACGTACAACACAAATATGGATGACGGTATAAGTCCAAACGGAAAAGAAAAGCTGAATGAGCCACAGAGTACAGAAGCTCCAAGAGCGAATCCCGCAAAAGTGTTGCAACTTAAGCGACAATTGAGGACACCGTTTGAGTCACCTGCAAAACGTCGAGAATCTGAAATCATGCAGTGCATGAAGGAGCTGACGAAAAGCATGACAAATCTTGCGGACGTCCGGCTTCGTCGCGAACGTCTGCAAACCACCGCAGAGCATAACATCGACTCAATCGTGAAGAGACTAGTGGAACAAAGTCGTGACAGCATTCAAGCAATTCTCTCTTCTTCCATCAAGGATACCCTTAATGGAGTCTTTTCAAAATCAAGAGAATAAGTAGGCGATAACATATCTCCTTCAAAGGGCGCTTCACGAGGTACCCTACCATCGAGCGGGATGATGCTCAACTTGAGATTGCATAGTCACCGTTACGTAAACGGGGCGATGTTGGTGCCTTACCCGGTACTGGTAATTCCCAGCATCACATTTGGGTCTGTTTATGCCCGTGAGGTCCATGGGCCCGCGGGCTCTGTGTTCAGTGTCGCACACAATTGTAAGCTGGTTGGTTGCGAAGCAGCCGCAGAAGAATCTGAGGACGCTCCATTGTTGGGTGTTGCAAGAGTTAATTGAACAACGCCTGCGGTGTGCACGAGCGAACAGTGCACTCCATTGCGCAGAATTTTTGAGCTGTAGCGCGATGCGGCGAAGGTAGCGGCGCTGACATATATTCTCCCCCCTGCGACGACGCATGAGCGATGTCGTGCAACATGACGAGTTTATGAACGCCGCCCCCGCTCGCTACAAAACTTATTGACCCAGCGAGCCTTCGATCCCGCCCCAATATAAACTTTGGCGAACATGGGGAAATGGACGGCTGCCGCTGGTCATGGATACCATGGCCGTGTTTAGGATACAGGTCACAGCTGACTCGTTTCTACTGCTTAAATATATAGCCCGCCCGAGGTTCTTGTCTGCAGTGTTCATGGGCATATGGACTGACTTCTTTGTCCTTTTTACTCAACATTGCAGAACTATCTTTGTTTAACAAATAATCTTCCATTGAAACCATGCATATGAGTATGAAAGAATGTCCAATCAGGACCATGGAACTCTACCGTACACTGACGCAATTTGGTTTAAGCCTGCCACTCTTGTTCTGTAGTTGACAAGATGGCACGCAACGCTCAACAGCCTTCCTCGTTTGTAATGATCTGCAGGTAGCGTTCTCGTCAGTCGACGGAAGGAAGCTTTCACACCGCGAACACCCCATTCAGCGGATTGCCGTTCGCTGGGATACATTCGCTGTAAAAGAAGTTCGATTGCGACGCAGCCATTTGATACAGGCATATTTCTCCACTCATTTTACCTTGCGTGCCCTCACGACCTTTCCAGTTCTTGTGTCATTCACGAATGCGCTATCGCCGAGGATTGCCAAGCCAGCAGGAGTATTGCTGTCAAGAGCCAGCGAAGGCGAGTACAGCCCCGATATATAGGCTAAACGGCTGTCGTGCCAACTCCCTGGAAAGTTCAGCGCGGCATGAATAATTTCACCATGAAAGTTCCAGATGAGAAGATTGGTCGCCTCCACTCTTTGGGTCATCGCGTTATAATACGCATTTTGAGTGTCGGGGTCCTCGAAGTCTGGGACACGAAGCCGTGCTCCATCACTGACACCAAATACACCGCGCAAGGCGTACCCAAACAATCTGTTCTTCCGCAATAACTCGCAGGATTCTTTCATTTCTGATTCTGTAAGCCAACAAATACGAAAAGCAGGATACCCGTCGTCCGATACAACAGCATACATCACTTTCATGCCGTAGTCCAACCATTGTGATACAGAAGATGGAACAATTCAAAATATGGGGCTTAGACTGTACTCAACATCCCCAATTTTCAAGTACCAAAGCACAAGTCTGAGTAGGTCCTCCGTCGCTAGTAGTGGATTGCGTCCTCTCCTGGTTTGTTTTGACGAAATGGGGATCCCAGTAGAACTTGAGAGCGCTTTTTTGAGAACCATGGTAGTAAATCGCGAAAGACAAGCGATCTTGGAAAGCTTATGGCGACGAGAAATTCGTGTTCAGAACCACAACGCATCAAATGCCTCCACGGCGTTGTATGGAGATGCGGACGAAGCAACCCGGTGCGGAGGTACTTTACAGACTTTGAAATACGTCTGGCCTTTTTTCGTCCTCTTTCTTGTTGATGGTTTTCTAAAAGTAAGAATGCATATAATTGAAGGACGAACACACTGTATAAGAAGATAATCAAAATGTCAGTTTCTGTTGAAGGCGTCATGGATGGTTTGCAGAACGTACTTGTTTAGCTGGTAGAAGGAAGGTGAGTCTGAAGTTAATAAACGATGAAGATAGCGCGACGGTTGACGTGCCAGTTACTTGAAACTTTCATGGCGGTCACGTCTGGAATTCTGGTCGGGGTCTTGCTTACCCCGACCAGTATCCTAGACGGTGGCAGCAAGACGAGGTACTTGGACATCTCATTTGTAGAGAGGTGTCACGTTTAGGATTCTGGAAATTCTTGGATGTACCCAGTTTGTTCAGTATGCAATTTCTGGACGTCATTTTGGTGGCAAACGACGCGGGTGTTTATAGACCCTTACACTTGCCTCTCGTAGCAGAAAGAAAGTCAAGGTAGAACAACCAGCCACTTAAAAGAGACCAACGTGGGTCCAGAATCCACCAAAGAAATAAACGTAGTATGCGCAGGGGAAGATCCCAGGACAAAGAAAGGAAAAGGACAAACTAGTGGTTGGACAACCACCAGTCAAGAGAAAACGAACAACGGACAACAACAAACTGCACGCGAATTCTGCACCGAAATTTATCTCTACGCGTCCAGAGACAAGCGTATAGACTTCCTACGAGACGTCCCAAGGAGAGTTACTAACTGAAGATAAGTCTTCACTCTATGCCCAAGCTAGTCTCTCGCAGAAGACGTGACGCGGCGCTCAACTAAAATCCCAACGGACAGCTTCACGTCCAGCAACTAGGTCCGTGTAGCACCAGGTCTCTCGACCAACACCGTTATCTGAGCCGAAGCTCCGGTGGGGCTCACTGACGACAAAGAAGCCTTTGGTACACGCCACCCGATTCCCGTCTACGCCTAAGGCGCTTCGACCGGTACTGGGATTTAGATGAGAAGAGCAGTGCTCGCACGAAACGCGCAAACACAAAAGATGTTAGAAAGGCACAGAGGCCTAGACGCAGTAATAACTCACTTAGCTGCACTGCCCCAAGGTATTGGGTAAGGTTGATAGAATAATGAAGTTGATGAACGCAATGTTGTGTTGGGTCGAGACACCGCTAGGCGTCTCTCTGACCCTTTTTATAGAGTTCTAAACTCTTCTAGTGGGCTCAGAAATGCATACTAACATAATAGTTACTATATTAACGCAGTGCTACTCCTACATGTAGAATAGTAGGCACCACCTGAGTGCAGAGAGCGCCCATTGGCTGATTTAGCACACGTGGAGTTGCATTCGAGCATGCCACGTGTACTGATTCGCGCTGTACTCTCCAGTGTGCAGCCACGTGTACCTGCTGACGCATAATCGTACGCCAGGACATCTTGCATATCCGCCAACAATGCATACTACAGTGAACCCCATTTCATGTAGAAGTGGTTGATATATAAAGCATGAAACATAATCCTCATTGTTCTCATTTCTCCTGCGCTAGCTTCACGTCTTTCTTCTGTAATGGGTCCGAAGCAGATTATGGATGATCCCGTATGTCCTTCATGCGGACTCACGGCTGCCGATCAGTGGAACGAGGGGTTTTGGGATGGACTACTCGTGTCGGCCGATGCAATTCAACGTCTCGTAAACAAGGATAATCCCTGTGACCTGGTTAGCGTTCGAGCCATGTTATTAGAAATCGTTCTTAATAACCGCCGTCAGAACCAGAAATAAAGAGAAAGACTTTTTTCTTTGATCCTATCCCTGTTCTTCCTTACAAAATGCACACTATGCATGCATTGCTGTATTTAGCTGTCAGCCACACGTAATTTTTTGCCGCTACGTATACGTCGTAGCAAACTTGAAAACTTTGTGACAAAAACCCTGTAATGTTACGGACAACGAGTTGTGGTGCATTTGCGTATGATACTTGTAAAACCTTTACTTTATTTAATAAAGGCTGTATGAGCATTTGGGTATTATACTTGTAAAAATTTTAATTTTTTTAATAAAGGCTGTGTGAGCATTCGAATGTGCATGTTTTCTTGACAAGATGCCTGGCCAAGTTGTGGGAAGTTCTGATGGGTTCTAGTGTTTCTATTATATGTTTTTACCAGAGTAGAGGCGTTACATTTTAATTTATGTATTCATGATGGTTTAACCATTCATTGTCGGGGGGAGTATCAGGATCTCTAATCTCGTTTAAAGCCATTCCAACTGAATCAAGAACGTCAGTTCTGGTTGGTCCAGAAAGACCGCCCACCTGTACAGTGGTGTTTCTCACTTCCTCCATGGCACTGTTCTCCGATGTAGCCATCTTCAGTGCGTGTTATAATTGTTGGGGCATCACACAGCTGCAGCAGTGATAACTGTTCACATAACTGTATTGACCGTCGGTAAGCGGTCCGTAAGGATCGTTGAAGACGATCTTGCAGGCTGACAATCGGCGAACCGGCCCGTTGCGAGGTTGTGCTTCGACTGTTACCTACTCGCAGTGGCGGATCTTGAAGGAGCTCCGTGCAAAGTCAACGCCTCCCGGTTGAGGCTGCTTGACAAAGGAGTCGATGTAGATGAAATAGATTTTACTATTGATGATGTTGATGATAGTACAGAGCATCAGTAGTAACTACTTGTCCCTACTTAATAAAACGAAGCACCGTAAACCTGCCAAACCGGCACTTCCCCGATGAGCCGACATCATGCAGGAGCTCCATCAATAAAGCTCTTGCGTCGTTTCTCAAATTGCACAATTCATTTGATATCTTACGCAAGAGAAATGAACCGAAACTATATTCTTTCTTACGAAAGAAGGCATTGCTCTCAACCGAAACTTCAGTCAATGCCAAGCGACAGGCACCGGAAAATCGACAGCTGCCCCAATTCCAGCACCTTAGGCACTTCCAGCATCTGGCGCTGTTTCAGCCTCTCCAACAGTTTCTTCCAACTTCTTTCGACAATGAGCTCTGCATGCTCTAATGCACGGCCAATCAAAGATTCCACAATTATTCCTTCTTCTACATGCCCTCACACAATTCCGAAAGCGACCTACACGCATAACGTAGTCTATTTTGGCCATGTCCTTCTGGGAGGCTTTTGAAACTGACTGATATAACATCCGCAACAAAGATCAAAAGCAGAGCGTTTGATAGAATCTTGAAAACTGAATTCATTTCGCATGGAATCCAAAGCAGTGGCGATGATGAAGCGCTGAAAAGCTTAGCCAAATGGGTTGAGAGAAGTCTGGGAAAGAAAGGCGTGGCATGAACTTCCCGTCACAAATCATGACCTATTATACTGCGAGGAGTCAAGTGTTGGCGATCCAATTCGACAGAAATCGAACCACTAAACTCACGGTAATAAATCGTTCTCGCAAATAAAACGTTCTCTTTGGTCCATCGAAGCGATTTGGCCACAATGATATCATTAAATGTCAACTAAGGAAGAAGATATATGCATTCGAGGGGTGTCTCCATCACGTTTGTACTTCTTGTTACCAATATTAAGCTCCACTTTTCAGGCTATGCCATACTGCATGAACCAAATTCACGAATATCTATACTCTATCTTTCCTCAGACAAAGGTTTTATCCTATTGAGGCCCTTTCCGGGAATCTCAACCTCCGTGACGAAAAGCATTTAAAAAGTTCTTTCCTAAACCAGGATCGATAAGTAATCGGATAGATGTAAATGTAACGGCATGCAAAAATGTACGGATCCGCGCTGTCAGGGTGTTTGCTTCTTATCGACGATATCAAGGGCGTATCTGTGACTGACTATTTTTCCAAATAATAGAGATTGGCTGACTACAGACTACTGGAATATACTCAACCTATACTGATGTAAATTTTGACGCTGTGTGAGTACATATCACCCATCAGAAACCACTGGGTTGCATCTAGAGAAAAAAGTATTCAAGCTTACCGAATTTAGACTTCTACGCATTGTTTTTGGCAACATGCAATTTTAAGCTCTTTATGTCTTTCGCGCGTAATTTCACCACAGATATTTTTCAAAATGATTCTGCAGTCCTTTCTTACTGCAAATGTATGGTTTCGCGCGATTCCATTACTTAAAGAGTCAACCGAAGCTACGAGTGATCTTTGACTACCCCTGGGTAATATCAAAATGGGACTGCTAAATTGAAGCATTTTTAAAATATGGCTCTTATCTCCTTCCAAAAAAAGTCCACTGAACTGTGTACTACCAGTTCTTTGCACATTATCAGGACTGCCGAACGAAAAGTATGATCGAAGCGCTCTTGACCGAAGAACGAATGCAATATGGGGCGATTTGCTGAATCCGCGTTCTTCTTCAGTGTCACCCTGGTGTTGCTGCTCGAGTGTAGTAATTGGTCAGTGGTGAGAAAAGCCATTTTCGGCTTTAGATTAGGAGATCAGATGCCTCGTTTCTGTTGCCAATGTGCGATTGATACGTCTTGAGGAACAAATTCGTACCATGGAGGGAGTCCTCCTACTTGAGTAAAGAGTTTCTCTGTAACCTATTTGCTATGTACTTTCCTTAAAGGAACAGGCTTTCATCTTACTTCTAACTTACTTGTAGTACTTCAAGAACCTGAAGTCCAGTATAGCATATGGCGAATTGTTGAATCTCATAACCAACCTGAATAACAACAACAATGATCGTTTTAGTCACTTCAAGCTTTGCAGGCCAAATATGTCTTTGTCTGGTGGAGATAAGCGGTTATAATCTGGGAGAGAAATGTCTTTCTCCTGATCGCCTTACTCGCTAATAGTACCATACAAATGTGAAGTCAAAGGTGTTGACGAGTTTGCTGAAAGATTTTTTCATGTTTCCTGGAAACGAATTTGCATTGGACGTTCATGTGATCCATCTATGAAAGAAGTTCGATATCTAAATTGGGAACTCTCTAGAAGCGGAACAGGCTGTTGTCTTCAACAAGCAACACATTTGTGTCGGCAGCAAAATAACCCCAAACCTTTGTCTTTCTGGCGGCTACCTTTCATATTCATGTTGTTTCGTGAAGATATCTGTGTGCGTTTCCCCGCAGTATCTATAGATACATGTATATCAGGGGCGTATTTGTGACTACCAAAATAGTAAATTGAGTAGTCACTAGTCATAATAATGGAAATCAATTAGTCACAACTTAGTATGCGGCTCTTCTTGAATTGTTCGCAAGCGCGATGATCCCTTAAGTACAACCGAGTCAACGCGAGCATAAGTGTGGACGTCATTTTTGAACGGAATGACGCGGGTGGTGACAAACCCAACGGAAGTGCCAGGGGGTATCAGCCAAATTAATGGCAATGTGCAGACGTGCACAATAAAATAAACAACAAATAAAAACGGCTAAAGCCCACGCCAACTCCAGACGAGGATTCGAAATAATTCGGCTAAAATCTGCGTCAAACTCCAGACACAGATTCGAAACCAAACGGCTAAAGCCCGTGCCAAACTTCAGACACAGCTCGAATTCACTCGGCAAAAGTCCGTGTCAAACTTCAGACAAGAACTCGAAATAATAAAAAGAAATAATGGGGGCCAATCCCCAGGGGTAGGCGAAGGATAAGAAAAATAGGAAAAAAGGAAAAGGCCAGAACCACCCAGTGGCCAAGAGGGGGGGTGGATAACAATTGAGGAAAGCAAACCACACTAAAATGGGAGAAGAAAGGAAAAGTTGAGGGGAAGGTTGCCCAGCAGGTGTTGCTGTCTATGCGGGGGTGTGGTGGGTGGTGGGTGGTTGGAGAGGACCAAAAAAGGGTCAATTCGAATGCCACTATGCTTAAATAGACGACTGCTCCCCTCGATTCTAGCTTTTCTTTGAGGGTAGCAAATGGTAGAAACCACTTCTTCGCATTTTCAATTTCTACTCTACTGCAAGATTAATTCTAAACATTTTGTCGTCTTACTATTGCCTCACTAGTTGTTCTTCTGGCGTTTCTAGCCATTCAAACCTTTCCGACGAGCTGTTTAGAAGGTTCCAGACAATTTCTCCACGTCGCCAGCCCCGAGTTATTTTCCCCAGATCAATCTCAAGAGAATCGGAGAGAAAAATAATTTCTTCCTCCAATTAGGATTCTTTTGGGAGTGGTCTAGAAGCATCAGTCCTTTTTACGCAACGCTCCCGTTACTTCTACGAATTGCTTGCGTTGCATTGCTCCGTCTTCACGGGTTGCATTGTCCGTTCTGCTTATCGTGTTGAGAGTGCTTACCGTGCTTACCGCTGCTGACAGTGCTAACCGTCGCTGAGAGTGCTTACCGTGCTTACCAATGCTGAGAGTGCTCACTGTGCTTACCGATGCTGAGAGTGTTTAGTCTTGTGTCTGCAATCGAGTTTGTACGGCAACATGCGTGAGTTCTCGTCACTGTCGGGAGAACTTGGTTGCACCTGTATATTAAAGCGATATTTCAGAACAATATTGCAGTCATTTCGGCCAGCGCCAACTCTTCTCAACTTTTGTGATGGTTGCGTCGTTGCATTTGTGGCCTAGAGGCCCGTCTCCCTGAATAAACGCTTTCCCGTTCTTTACACTGCTTCACAATAAGGGCAACAAAAGGACTGAGAGTACAGAAGTGACAATAGCCTTGACAAGATTGCTGTGTCTTACCTCGAGTTCTACGCGGTGAGAGACAAAATCACGAACTATGTCGCTGGAATACCTCCTACTACTAATGCTCGTCATGCGACAGGCGAAATGAGGGGGGAAGCATGTGTGTGTGCATCGAAAACAAAAATAAGCAAAAAATGGGATGATGACTAGTCGTTCTGCTAAAGTAGTCAGTCAATCTCTTTTATTTGGCAAAATAGTCAGTCACAAATACGGCTCTGGTATCTATCTTCACAAGCTTGTTTTCTCGTGTAGTATAGATTCCATACAATATCCTAAGGCGCTGAATTCGGAGGAGATAGCCCTTGGAATGAGGCAAAAAGACGATTTCGACTTCAAATTCCGATAAGAATGCCACTCAGCAGCTACGAAATCTACTTAAGCAGAGCGGGCTCGAGAAGTGTCACATTTCACCTACCTCACTAAATGAAGTGACCCACAAGACTCTCAAACTTCAAGCTCCCAGGCCTAAATTATGACTTCTATCAACTTCTGTCGGAAGTAGAAAGTATTAGCTCACCAAGTAACAAGAAGTGAGTGGAACACAATGCCTCAACAGAAAATGAAGTATTTGCTTTTATGAAAATACGCGCGTGTCAAATTGGAATCCTCTACGGAACATGGCTGTACCCTGACAAAGATATAGGCTAGTTGATATCAAATGATTTCTGCTGCTAGGACGTCCGAAGATGACGTTCCCAACGGGATGCCAGTCATAACAACGTGGGATAGAGCACGCTAGAAGTGCTGACACTGAAGTAGATCAACATATAAACTGCTTAGACAGACTCCAGGTGTCTCGCAGACTCTGGTAGTCTTGTCAACTCACTACATATCTTGAAAACTTCGTTGTCTTGATGATTCTATCTGTCGTCTATGTCGCAGCCCAAGATGGGATTTTGGCCGCGCCGACAGAGGCAGCAGCTATCGGTTCTGCCTGCAGAGCAGGGGTCGGCAATGTTCCAATACAATAAATTACTGCTTCTCTTTTGCAATATATATTGCAACACATTTTGTTACTTTGCAATACGTTTCCAATACCTACTGCAGCAAACAATAGAATAGCAATAAGCAACTTTATCAGATCCTTTCAGATCGTCCTTTGGTTCTCTGGGGTGTGGTGACACTGTAGACAAAGCAATACAAATTGCAATAATGTAGAACGGTTTCCAATATGGACGGCAATAAAAAGAAAAGTGCAATATGAATTGCAATCCTCAAGTACTCTGCGGAATAATATTCATTGCATATTGCAATTATATTGCAATGGCAATTTATTGTAAGACATCCCTGCCCACATCTCCCAACCCGAAAGAAACCGCTGTTGCCAACTGAGCCAGTGGATCCATATGGCTTCCACTGTCTCGAATTCAAGAGCTGGAAACCCCTTCTTTTACTTTTGATGAGTCATTAAGCTTATGTTTCCGACGTACAGAACAAGAACACTCTGTAGCGAAAGTGTCCTACTTCTGCAGAAAATGATCGACCTCTGGGTACCAAATCATGCTTTTGAATACATGAGTTACACTTTCTGAACATCAAAAAGAGCTAAAAACGAACTGGAGGCGAGCTAACTTTCTATATCAAAAGTTAAAGAACGTCAGATGTGCTAGATCGCTAAATGGCTTACGGGAGGGTTCAATTCGTTGTGATTTAATCGGGTAAGTCTAAAAGAAGGCGTTGTAACGAGCAGAGGACCTCTATCAGTCGTTTAATCAGGACTAGCACCATGTTATAACATGAACAGGCATGAAAGTTTTACCAAGCGTAGCTTTCGAGGAGATCCGCCAAATCGTGTGATCGCTGAAGTATGTTTCTTACGGTAGCATTATCTGCTGTCAATTTCGTCGCATAGTAGACGTTTCTGGTACGATTTCTAGACAGCAGAAGCCACAAGCACTCGTTGCTTTCGCAAACTGGTCTCGCCGAGTCAGCAGTCAATCAAATGGTGATTTGAATGACTCGACATGGCTCGCAAGCACCTTTATGGTTGGCCAGCCGTCCACGACAAGGAAGCGCCGGCGCCCATACGGCGAACACATAGGCGGTTCACGGTGTTTGAGGAAGTGTTTGAAGCTTTACTGTAGTCTAGCAGTAGGGCACTACTGTCCAAAATAGAGAAGAAGAAGAAGAAGTTCGGGAGTTTGCGGGGGCGCGTTGATGGGCAGAGGAGCTCGCTGGCGCCGAGAGCGTGCTTCGCGCTCGCTCAGCATCTCCGCTCAGCCTCAGCGCGCACCATGCGCCCGCAGCACTTTTACGGCATCCTGAACGCCAGGCGTTAAAACACTACCCCGGAGCGTACCAGACAACTTGGCCAAATTTTGCAAGCCTTTTTGCGCAGCAGTTCGTCCAGAGTAGTCGGTAGCGTGCACGTCAGCGCCCAGCGCCACCAGCGCTTGCACTACGCGCGGGGCGGCGTGCAAAGCTGCCTTGTGCAACGGTGTCTCGCCCTCGAAGTTGGTGCAGTTCACGTCAGCGCCACGGCCAACCAGAAAGTTGACGGCGGTCACCTTGTTACACCGCGCGGCGTGGTGCAACGCCGTGTCTCCGCACTTGTCGGCGCGGTGCAAGTCGCTGCCATACGCCAGAAGCGCTTCCAGGATGTTCACGGGGTCATAGTCATCTTGCGAGTCGTAATACCAGATTATGCCGACGGCACCGTGCAACGCGGTTGCTCCCCACGCGTTGGCGATGTGAACGCCGGCTCCGCGCTCTAGCAGCATTTTGGTGGCGTCCTCGCGTCCATTTGCAACTGCCTTGTGCAGTGGTGTTCCGCCTATTTTGTCCAAGCAGTTGATGCGGGCGCCGCGCGCCAGGAGCATTTGCATGACAACTACATGTCCTTCCGACGCGGCGGTGTGCAACGCAGCCCAGCCTCTGTAACCTCGCTGATGCACGCTGGCGCCGCGCGCCAAGAGCGCTTCTACCACAGCCACGTGCCCTTCTAAGGCGGCTCTATCCAGCGCAGTGTTGCCTGATTTGTCCACGCCGTTCACATCAGCACCGTTCGCCAGCGACGAGATCACTGCCTGCAAATCGCCGCGCTTGGCAGCGGCACGCAGCTTGTTGCCGCGGTGACTCGTAAACAGATCGAAACACATGACGTTGGCTATGTTTGCTGCGGTCGCTGCCTCCAGTGCGGTGTCTTTTTATATCACGAGCGGGCGCAGCGCACCATCTGTTTTGTTTCCGTTGGTGGCTGCTGGAAATAGGAAAGAGCAATCTCAGCTCCGCGCCACCGTTTCGTCGTGCATGTGTATACTCATCCTGTGCATGATGCAGTGGCGCCATGGGCCATGGGCGCCGCGTCTGAATTAGTGGCTGACTGGCTTGTACGTTTTTATAGCCTGAGCTGAAGCTCATCATATGCAGCTCATGTGGCCAACTGTTGTTCATTCGCAGCTCGAGGTCGGACTGATTGTAGCTGTGCGAGGAATTGCGAGTGGCAATTCAACTGTCTTTTCGAGTAGTTTCGAGCATTGCATCATGCAATGATTGGCTGCGGCCTGTGGGGCTGCTTGTGTGCCAAAAAAGGATGGCGCACGTGGCGGTCACGTGAGCCTGAAGGGCAAGCGCGGGATGCAGCTTGTGGCAACAATGTACCGTTTTTGGCGCGTACTGTACGTGTAGCTCGATAGACCGCGTAACACTAACCTTCACACCTCTCGCTTCCTCGCGTACGTAGGAGAAGAAAAGTTCGGTCGGACTGATTCTCACCACAGCCGGCAATCACAAGTGAGAGGGCTACCAAAGGTACGTGTACCCCGCGTTATCCCTACAGGCCGAAAACTTGTCAAAGAGAAGCTTTGACTGCACGCAGATTGCGCTTGTTTGCTTTTATGCCGCTTCTAGAAAGGTACAAAGCTCCTCTGCTATATCAGTACAAAGTTAACACACTTGCGCGCCTGTTCAGCTTGTTTTCAACCAAGGAATCTGAGTTGGGAAGACGGAGAGAATCGGTTCATGGAGCCAAATTCTCAGATTCTGGGGCTAACGTTTCTGACGTTTACGAAACGACAACAAAACATTTTAGGATGTTTGAATGACGTTTTCTCGTACACGCGTAACTCAGAAACGAGGCATGCTGACGAGTTGTCACCAGAGCTCGTTAAAAAAAACCTCCAACGCAAATAAAGAGTCATTTGAAGAGTTCTTTTCAGTCATTTAATCAAAACGCATTCCTCTCGTACCTAGTGCGCTAGGCCTGAGGGGTGCTTGCGGTTCAACACACAAGTGTTTTGTTTGGTTCAGGATGGAGACGGTGAGCGTCCTCCATTTTGAACCCAACGCGCAGCGAGAAAAACGCGTAACAAGGTGAATGCGCCGAAACGAAAACGCGCAGCGAAAGCAGCCGACTCGTATTCATTTCGGAAGAGCACGCGCTCAGAAATTGCGTGTTTGTGACGGGAGCAAAACTCGCTCAGCGAGGCGAGCACGCTGACCGAGTTCTGCTCAAACGCAAGCGCAAAGTCACGCTGTGCGACCAAATCGTGACTTTGCGCGTCGACCAAATTGCGTTTTTGCGGTTTCAGGATGCTCCCAGTGTGCCACAGCAGTCCTGTGCTACTGTACGTCCAAGCTTGTATGTACTGCATCAAACACGAACATCTAACAGAGCCTCATCTCATCAACTCGCCCCAGCTTCACGGACAGGTAACCCCAAGGGTAACGCTACAGACGGTACAAAGGTATAACGTTTGTAGGCACGCCTGCGGTACCGTCGGTCAGAGGCAATCCTCAGCCCTCGCCAGAGCCTTTCTGTTGTAGTTCCGTGGCAAACTGCGCAGACACGACGCCTCCGTGACGGCTACCGTATTGTTCCTCGTTGCTTTGCCTTTGACGCACGTCACAGGAGCGCATACATGTGTACCAGTTTATCTCGATGTCGCCTTCTGTCTTCGCCAATACACTCGGGAGATGCTTCTCGAGGCACGCTACCTGCAGTGCGTAACGTAACGCGCGGTACAGTCACACAGCACGCACTACTTTCACGCCAGGAGGACAATAGGAAAGCAACAAGTCTGCCAACTGTTTACTGTCCCGTCGGCAAGCGCCGTGCAGTCTTCCTACCCTCTATTTGTAGAGCGTTCTTTGCCGCCCTTGCTTCCCAATCGCCTACCCCACACGCTCCTTCCTTCCATCGTCGATTCCTATCAACTCTCGCTCGAGGCGCATCCATTCCTCACCTTCCTTCTTTTTCAAAAATGTCCCAACCTCAGCAGAACATCTCTCCGCCTGCTCCCACGCAGGCGCAAAGTAAGCATGGAGATGCCGCCAAAATTCTCAATCCGGAAGACGTTCCCATACGCTATGGAAAGCGTCTTCAACCCTTTCCAAGCCCTTAGCCGGAAGTGAAATTTGATCCCATCAAGTGGTTCTGGGTACCTGCTTTTCAGTTCGACATCTTTTTCATTCTTTCGCTACTGGCGTTCCTCTGCTTGATGGCCGGACCCACCACCATCGTTGCCTCTCCCACGTCGGCAGGAGTCGCAGGCGGTATCTTTCTGATTCTTGCGGCATTGGTGATTTCGTACCTGCGAGTGAATCTTGGTATCAACCAGTCCCTCTGTACGGCCATATGTCGATGTTATGCGAAGAGGGAAACTGCGTTACGCATGTGGGAGTCGTCGGATGCTCGCGATTACATTTTTCAGAAAGACGTTCTTCACACGGGGAAGACGTTTTTCTATGAACTGGTTGTTCTGCGGGACGGCACTGTGGAGATCAGAAATGGAAATAGCGACAGGATCAACTCGCGAGCCGGAAGCCTCGATATTGGGATGCAGACATCGCTCAATGCCAATGCCGTTACTCCAGTCTAACTTAGAGCGCTTTCCGTTATTTGACAATAGGTTCGCCCGATTCACGTTTTGTTTTTACATGACGTTGGTAAACATGTTTACCAAGGATGGGTCAAAATATTTCCGTATTTCAAGAGTGGTTCAATATCACATTGACCGCAATGCACTTAGCTGTCCGCAGTCATGGCCATTTGTTTTCTGTTTGTTTCACGCATACCCCTGGTACGTATGGACCGTGTGCTTACACTCTCCAAAGGACATTGAACGAAACTGACGAGCTAGGTGTCCGACAGTTGCCAGTGCCTGACCCAATGACAGGTTTTGCAGACCGCTAAATCGATTCGATGTGCACCTTGTTTCAAATCTGAGCTCGAGCTCGCATAGCATTCTATCCTTGGGGAAAATGAGATATCGAAAAAAACGTATACCCAAATCTGTACCCTCTTTTCATCGCAGCTCCTTATCGGGAACACCCGTCGGCGATGCATACAATGCCGGCAGAACAATGCTGAAAATAAACACCTGCCAGGAATGAACAAAACACCTCCCCCTCTTCTGAGACGCTGTTGCTTGTGAAGACATTTCGTGGTTCTCCAAATACATGCAAATTGCTGCGGTCAGCACATGCACAAAACCTTGCCCAATTTTTGTTTTTCCACCGCCAGACCGAGAGAGTAGGCAAACCAAGAACTGAAGTTAAACTTGTCCTCACTGTGAAGTGCAGCGCGCTTAACGAAACGACTGTAAGTTGCTCACGAATGACGTCAAAGTTTTTTGACATTGACGAGACTCAATTGCGTTGCATTATCACTGTTGAATACATGCAGCAAAGTCTGAACGGTGCATATCAAATGGTAGCCTTGTGGCTTCCTGACCACTGACTGGGAAGACGCGAGCTTCGCTCCCCCTCGAGGTTTGACCATCCACGAAGGTATGATAAGGGTGCAAATGCGATTTGGAGAGCATGATTACTTACACTGTAAGGAGTTGTGCTCATTCACGACAACCAATGGAAGATAGAAGCGCAAACAAGTCAACTTCCTGGAGTTTTCGCGGAATTTCCAAAAGCGGCAAGTCAGTCGTTGGAATCCCGTGTAGGGGATGACATGGAGAACGACAAACCACAGGACACTCGTTCCGGACACTTCTACGCGCATCCGATCCCATTTTTCGTGCTTCCGGCGCCGTTTTCACTTCCTGCCGTCGTCGTTTTGACCTGCGAGGCGAAGATGGTAGAGACAACTATGCAATGGTGCTTTACAATCCCCTGGAGACCATCCTCTTCGTTCAAACATTTGTCAAGCCAGGGGTTTCCATTGGTGCTCTTGGCTTCCGTTTTGGTAGCGTGAGGGTGTCGCTTTGCTTTGCCGCAAAATCTATATTGGATACGGAGCCTTGGCCTAATCTCGCAAAGGTCTAAGGATGTTGCGCATTGGATCCGTTCCCCTGAAGAACATTTTGGTCTTCTCAAGGAGTTTGACTGGCGTCGGCAACAAGTATATCGTCTAACACTCACGTCGCAGTGAATTGTTTCTACCAAAACGTGTTCACTCTCGAAAAGCGCTTCCCTTTACACAGCCACTCTACCAGAGCGAATTTTGCGATGTGTATGCATCACTCTCTGCGCCCGACTAATGTCACAAATGTTCTCTAATATTTAATGGTACACGTGGGTCAGATCACGCGTGATACAGACCTTGCGCATCGATGGGCAGTTAAGTGTGATCAGAGGGATGCAAGACTAGAGTTCCGAAACAGAGTTGGGTTATGGACAGCGTCAGACGAAAAACATGATCATCATGCCATGAAGGCCTAGAGAGATTGCACCGTGAAACAACTTGTTGTCCAATCCCGTTCAAAGAAAGGCGATGTAGAACTTGAAAAGCGTCGTTCGGGTCGCACGATCGGCTTGTGCCGGAAACGGTGACGGCCGTAGAGCAAGATGGCGCGGGCTCCTATCCGAACTCAATCTATCCACCCGTGTTCTTAATGGCGTGAACTACATTTGCATGTGCAGCCCATTTCAATGAGTACGAAGACAGCCACGGCAGTGGTATAGGCAGCGAGTGAATCGCGGACACAAGAAAAGGAAGACACAGAGACATGAAGCAGATACAGCTGAAGAAGAAGTTCGGGGTTGCTCCGGTTTGCTGTGAAACGAAGGGCAGTTGTGAAAGCTGAAGACAAAGTTTGAAACTAAGGTTTGGGCGGTGATGAAAGTGTGGGATGCCTTTTCGGACGAAAAGGATGGCATACGTGGTAAAAGAAGACAAAATTGCAGTACGGGAGAAGCAAGACTTTTGTATTTGTAGATTGTGGTGTTGGCGGTGTATGGATGATTTGACATTTCATTTCTACGACAGGTCGTTTCCCAATTGATATCCATTGGCGGGAGTTGAACCCGCATCGCCCACCAGCCCGGAACCGTCCTTGCCGACTTGGTTGTGGCGTAGTGGTTCTTATGCTCACACAACCGAACCATATCCAACCATGGATGCGCCTTTCGATACATTCTTCTTTAGCGACACCCTAAGCGAATGATCTTGCGGGGAGGTCGAGGCTCAGCAAGGCAGACTGAAATAGCGCAACGATCGCATTATGCGCGTTTGTGACAATGGTATCGAATTCGCGTTGCGCCGGCTGCACCACTTGGCACTACCGCTCGGTAATACTTGAATGGGCTCTGATGTACACGAGGATTGAAAGTTCCTCGAATGACCTTTCTCTTCGTGCAGCGGAGTTTCTATTCCGTACTGGGGAGTCTAGAAGAGCAGATTCAATGACGAGACGATGCATTTCCTTTCGCAGAATGCTTACGACGTACACATATTTTCTAATCTCTCCGCCGTCGTTCATGCTGTGTATCTGCATCTGGTTGCTGTCTGCGTCACCATTCTCCTCCAGAACGGACTTCTTTCTTGGATTGCAGGACAAAGTAACATGTGTTTCAAACATTCCGTTGCCATTGACACTTATTTGCATGGCTTACTTCAGAACAAGCTGAAGATCGATGACGACGATCTTTACAACTTCTGTACCGAAGAACCGACGAGAATGTCATCGTCCGAATCCGACGTTAGTTCAGCGTCATCGGTGAGCTTCATCCCAAATGTGTACACTGGCAGTCATTGTACAGAGATCCGAGCTCCGAAAGACAACCCGAATTGTGGGATTACGTCAACGGATTGGGTTTTCGATGTCATGGAAGATATTCGTGCGCCTCTTCAAGTTCGCACTGAACATCATGTTGGTAGGCATGACCTTACCATATTCGTAGATCAGGAGCAGTATTCCTGTTGTCCTGGAAACCTGTAGCCTCTCTGCCAGTAGAAGAATCGCAGAAAGCCGTTCGTTCGCTCTTTCGTGCCAGCCGAGCAGCACACCGCTGGCGCTCGCGCGGCGCCGCCGCACATTCGGACGCTCGGACGAGTGGACGGGTGCCGCCTGTGCTGTTTGTGCTACGTGCCAAGTTCGGCGCGGGTGATGCATGGGGCAATCCATTCGCTGTTCCAGGGTTGAAAACCTCATACGAACAACAGTAGGCAACACACAAACACACTTCGCGTTGAATATAACTTATCTCAAGTGCGATGGCTTCACTCGGATCGAGTTGAGTGCTGTGACAAAAGTCCCAAGCTCGTCGTTCTCACAGGGAGGTGCTCAGTTGGACCCAGTTGGCATGAGAACCGTACCATACAGCGTTGTGCCATTGTGGCTCGCGACTATCTGTGCTCCCATGGCCTTACCTCGTCATTGCTGCCGATATGACCTCAGCCGGCTGCCGCAATTTTCATTGGGGTCTCCGCCAAAATCAAAGCGTTCTGGGATCTCATTCAAAACGCTATCCTAAGGATAACATAGGGAGAGATGAAACGCGAGATCGCCAAAGCTTCCAGACACGAACAACCCAAGGTATCTAGCTGCAGTAGCGTCGTCTCACACAAGAAGAAAGAACGAAGAGGCCTCGCTCATTCACTTCTTTGTCCCCCTACTCATTCCCAATGCAGCCTGTCTGCAGTCCTTCTCCGCCACCTTGGATACGCAGCCTGTGAGGTCGTACATCTATTCAATTCCTTCCTCGCATACGCAACCATAGATTACGCAGTCATGGATTTGGCATTAAAGCCTATATCTCCGCTTCTCACTCTCGCTGAAAAGTGCGAGACCACTGTTAATAGGTTTTACGCACGTAAAGACCTCTCCGAAGACAATGTTGATCAACTGCGCCGACTGAATCGCTGGCTTGCAGACGCTCGAGAATTGATTCCAAACATCGAACATCGTGTGGCACGTGACCCCGTGATTCGCACCAGGTTACGCCAGTTTGAGCAAACCTTTAACGAACAAGTAGAAACAATGGCTAAATGGCAGAATCGCGTTGACAGCGCGAAGCCCAACGACCGCGTCAGAAGGATGAAGCAAGTATTGGATCGTTGTGAAGACGACTTGAAACAGTTCTTCAACTTCTTGACAGAAACTTTGCCTCCCACTCTGCAAGCTCCGACCACAGACAGTGAATGTTATATACCACGCAATACAGTTCCGGTAAATCCTCCGAGACTCACCTTGGACTACAATGATTCTGATACATGTGAAGGAAAACTGAGGGCTGCAGTTATCGATCAGAGTGGCGGACGAATAGTGGCGTTTGTAGCTTCCGGGAAAGGCGGAGTTGGAAAAACATGCGCTTTACGAGGACTAGCAGATGACGAAGAACTCAAGAAAGTCTTTCCAGGTGGTACCCTTTACATCCAGCTCGGAAACGATGCCGCTCTCACAGACATTGTACAAGGTCTGGCAGAGATCGTGGAAAGGACGGGAGGTTCAAGTCGAGCGGAGAATATACGCACCACCAGAACAGTGCAAGAGGCTGCAACGAAGGCTTCGGACTGGTTCTTGGATCAGAAATGTCTGTTTCTGGTGGATGATATCTGGTGGGGCAATGGTATCGATTCTGATGTATTCGACACCCTCGGGTCAATGGTGAACGAGAGTAGTCGATTGGTGTACACCACCAGAGATAAGCGTTTTCTGGGGCGGGCTCACAAGATCATTGAGTTTAAGGATAGGGAAGTACATGGTGCTTTGTCGCGGCGGATGCTATTGAAACATGGCGGTTTCGATGAAAAGGATAAGCTTGGAGAGCAGAACAGACAGGCATTTGAGGCTATTCTCCATGAATGCCAAGGACTTCCACTCGCATTCGGCATTGCTGGAGGAGCAGTTTGGAAAAAGTCTCAGAATGAAGATAGGAAGCAAGATGCATGGTCTGATTTTCACAGCGATATGAAGTCGAAAACAGACGGTTCGCAGCTGTTGGAATCCTCTGCTGAACAATATGGGCCACTGGCTCGAATAGTAGACCGCTCGCTCCACGTTTTGAACGCACAATATGAGTGCGGCAAGTACCACAAACATTTTCGAGCACTTTGCGTTCTCCGCAAACAGCAACGTGTTCCCCTTGAAATGTTGACAAAGCTATGGGACTTGGAAAGCTTGACGGAAACTAAGAAAGTGGCGGAGGTTCTTGATAGTGTGTCAATTGTGCAGATGAGAAAATCAAATGCCGTCACTTCCATTCAGCTACACGATCTGATTCTGGACATTGCCAAGCACGATTCCGCGCTAAGAAATGAAGAACAATGCTTCCTACGGACGCTGGTTACAAATTACGTGCGGTCCTCGAAAGGGAATCATGGAGCAACTACCGAAACTGTGACTGTTGAAGAGATGTTCCCGCATTCATGGTGGAGCACTGCTGATGACGGTTATCTCCACAACAATATTTGCAGTTTACTTCGAAAAGCTGGATACGTCGATGAATTGTTGCGGTTACTGTCGGAGCCGCAGTGGATTTCCACACGTTTGTTACACGCTGGAATCTACAACTTGGAGCAAGACCTGGAAGACGGGAAATCAGTACTGAGCGGTAACACATTAGTCCACTCGAATCGTAAAGAACACCTGGAAATGGTTGGCAAAGCGGCCAGAATGAGTTGCACGTTCGTGAGTGCGAATCGGCGTGAGATATGGTTCCAACTGTACGGGCGGTTGTTGTGGCACGCGACGAAGAACAAGTGGACGAAAGAGTTTAATGAGAAGATAGAACGTGTTGCGCAGAAGCCGTGGGTCAAAGCATCGATGGGGTTGCTGCAGCAAGCTTCCAAAGCTGCTCAAGACGTGATCCAAGGAAGTGGTATAGTGCTTTGCACAAGGCTGGAGCAAGAATATTTGTGGTTCGTCTGGCATGGTTCAAATGAGATTGGTGTTTCGCGGTACAACATGTCCACGGGATCCTACAAGTCGGTGAACTTCATCGTGAATTCTATCCGCGACGGTGGCTATATGCCACAGGTGCAATGTGCTGCGTTTATGCACGAACAATGCAGCATTGCTACGGCCCACGACAATGGGAAGATATGTGTGTGGAGCCGAGAAACGGGGGAGCTGGAGCGCGTTGTGGAGCGCAAGCGAAACCGAAAAGCGGCGTCACATTGGCGCAAACATCGAATGTGTCTGAGCTGTTTCGGAACATTTGAAGAAGAAGAAATACGAGAAAGGTTGGTTGCATTCAGCGCTGACGGAAGGATGGTGGCGTCTTCATGCGCACGTCACGTCATCCGAATGTGGGATTCAGTGAGCGGTCACGCTGTGGGACAGCCTCTCCGCGGCCACACTGGCTTGGTGCTTTGCGTTGCAGTGAGCGCCGATGGCCGTCGCATCGTATCTGGGTCGGATGACAAGACGGTGCGAGTGTGGGACTCGGTGAGTGGTGAGGCAGTGGGACAGCCTCTCCGTGGACACACTGACTCCGTCGGATGCGTCGCAGTGAGCGCCAATGGCCGTCGCATCGTATCTGGGTCGCGTGACAAGACGGTGCGAGTGTGGGACTCGGTGAGTGCTGAGGCAGTGGGACAGCCTCTCCGCGGACACTCTGGCTTGGTGAATTGCGTTGTGGTGAGCGCCGATGGCCATCGCATCGTGTCTGGGTCGGTTGACGAGACGGTGCGAGTGTGGGACTCGGTGAGTGGTGAGGCAGTGGGACAGTCTCTCTTTGGCCACACTGGCAGCGTGGTTTGCGTGGCAGTGAGCGCCGATGGCCGTCGCATCGTGTCTGGGTCGCGTGACAAGACGGTGCGAGTGTGGGACTCGTTGAGTGGTGAGGCAGTGGGACAGCCTCTCCGCGGACAAACTCACTGGGTGCGTTGCATTGCAGTGTGCGCCGATGGCCGTCGCATCGTGTCTGGGTCGGAAGACCATACGGTGCGAGTGTGGGACTCGCTGAGTGGCGAGGCAGTGGGACAGCCTCTCTTTGGCCACACTGGCAGCGTGGTTTGCGTTGCAGTGAGCGCCGATAGCCGTCTCATCGTGTCTGGGTCGGATGACCAGACGGTGCGTGCGTGGGATTTGGAGAGCGGGGAAGCAGTAGGAGTACCGCTTGAGCACCCCACCACGGTGCAGCGTGTCGGAGTGTATGCGAACGGCTCGCAAATTGTGTCGATTGACGACTTTCAGGTGGCGAGGCTGTGGGACGCGAGGCGCGGAGAATGTGTGCTGACGTCGGAAGACGCGGGGTGGCGGTCGACGGTGGACGCGCTCTCCCTGTCATGGTCTGGATGGGACTGGAATCCACGCCAACATCGGGTGCGTGTTCGCGCAGAAGATGGCGGTGCAGAGGTGCTGGCCACTTGCGAGAGCGCCGTTGGCAACATCATGAACGGTGACGCATACTGGACGCGCACCTTTGATTCATGCAGAATAATGAGGTGATTGCTGCATGGAAACGCGCCAGATGCGACCGCGCTTTCCGCCTTCACCATCGATGTGCCGCCGCCGCCAGTGATGGCACCTCACGCAACTTCGAGATGCCCCCGTTCTCCCTCGTGTATCCTTCCGCCACCCTGTCCACCGTCATGACCGCCGCCAGCGCCTCCTTCGAGCCGTGCCGTCCGCTTCGTTCGCGAGCGACCATGCGCAGCTGCCGCTACCGCTTCTCATCGCCGCCACAAGGCGACGCGTGTTATTCTTCTTCCTAGTTTTGACTTGACAACCTCCCGAGTGTTGAACAGCGATTGCACTTGGGAAGATTTCGTTCCACCGTGTAGCTCGAAACGTTGGTATCGTACTCGGAAATGAGATCCCGACTTAAAGAATGGCCAGCTTGTATTTAGATCTCTCTCTCCTTTATACACAGTCATCTGCCCCCAAGTACGAGGCAGAAGTAAGGCTATATAGATAAATATTTATATTTCGTGCTTCTGCCTTAAGCAAACTTCCCCCAAGGCCTTAACGCAATCGCTGAAGAATTCAGAAGTCAAAGCTGTTCATATCTTCAGGCAGGCGAACAACAATTCATTTCGGGATCTAAGTTCATCAACCAGTTCATTGTACGTTTCAAGACCAACGGCATCATGAAACATTCTCCAGCAAGCATCCTGGCAGAATACAGGCAACTCAACATCTCTGAAGCTAAAAGCGTCCAAACGTCGGGTTCGACAAGATTTGGACTCGTCCAATCCGAAAGCCTTGCTAAAGGTTCTCGCTCGTGTACGCGGATTGCTGGCCATCCAAGAACGCTCACATCTCGATGCTACGTGATGAATTTGCTTCTCAGTAACTGGCACAGATAGAAACTTGGAGATGGTTTGAATGGTGTTCGGAATATCTTTGATAACATCTTCATAGATTAAGTACAATGTCCTTCCTTTATCATGTTCTGTCCAGCTCTTCACATGCTTGAACCACTTGCTGAGCCGTTTACAAGCTTCTGGATACGATCCATCTGGAAGACGATCACATTCTAAAAAGTATTCCATGAAATATTTGGGATATATTGCTTTACGAACAGCCTGGTCTTTCAGACTCATTCCTGAAAACCACTCGCCAGTGAAATCCAAGAAACTGCGACATACATCCAATGGGTTACGAATACAGTACAGAATCTTTCTTTCTTTGTGCCCAACTTTGCTTCAGAAAGGGTTGAATATCTAGATGGGTTTTCCATACTTGTGGAAAACTTCTGTGATGTGGGTCATGGAGATTCAGAACGTCCCGAAGTTCGGTAATTGGCACTACGACGGTGGTGTCGGAATAATTACTTCCATCCGGGTCAGAGGGTACACGATTGGTAGCGACGAGGAGCTGGTATGTCATATGCTGGATGAGATTTGATCCACTTGCATAGTTTGATGCTATAATTACATCTTCGACACGAATGTCTCGGGCTGGGTCATTAAAACACTCTTTAAACTTTTTGAACATTTTGAAGTAAGAACGTAGCACTGCATCAGCTCGAGCATCTGAAAATTCCGAAGAGTCTTCAGTCATTGCGATATCCAGATTTTGTGTGCGTCCCATGTTGTTAAAATCTCGCGTAGAGTAGATTTCAGAAATCGACGTTTTCGACGGAGTGAGAAAGAACGTGGGGAACTCTGAACCGTTTTGGTCGAGCTTTATACAGGTCGTCATGCTTTGCTGCAGAAATACAATGCTTGCTGATACTAGAAGGAACTACTAAGAGTTGGCGCAGACGACTACCTTGGCCTTGTGGAGATTGGGGATATATACTTGGCGCTAAAAAGGCATGTCAATCAGAATTAGAGAAAGTCAAATGAGTGCCCTAGAACTAATAAACGAATTTGTTGCAATGCCCAATGCTTGCTTAACAGCAAAGTTTGGGGTGTTGGCAATGGCCGGCCGGTCGGTTGGCCTTCTTCTTCTTTTGGTATATGGGTTCCCTTACGAATTGCTTAGTGGAACCTTCTTGCGCAAGACCCCGTATGAGCTGGCTTCAAGAATCTCATTTTAATCTTGTTTTCCACTCCGAATTCGGAACCCAGCTTGGCATTGGGAGAATGCAAAGTGAACCTTTGACATTGAAAGCTGGCTTGTTTAGACATTTTGAGGGAAACGAGAGCAGGGACTGTTCGTGGTTTCCACCGAAGAGGGCTGGATGGGATACCCTAAGTCTTTACAAACGGAACATCCTCTGGCTCAGAAAAGCAATTGCTCCAGTGTGGTCTGTCTCTCGGACTAGAAGGAAACACCCAGCGCGCCACGAAAGCGGTGGCGGTCAAAGTTTGACACCTGTAAACTTTACTTTTATTTGTGTACATATATATACATATATTTGTGTGCCTAGCCTACGATTATCTTTCCCAAGGTTTGATTATATTGATCGTGCTGATTGCTGCTGGTATCGAACTTAAAAAGGTTGGGAGGGTTCTACCATGAACACAGGCAGTGGGCTTTCACGTATTTGCGGTTTCCGGATGTTCAAAGTAATTGACACATCCTACAGGTATAATAGCGAGCTTTGAACCGGATTATAGACGTGGTTGTTCACGATCATGCGAGAGCAATCGAATCTCATCTCTCGCACTGTGAAGGACAACGGGTTAAAGGTGGCCCAGGCATCCTCGGTCGCCTTCTGCTTGCGCGTGTAACGATAACTAGATAAAGCCGCTTCAATTGGTCAGCGGACTTTGCAACGTCGTTGGTACCAAGGGCATCCCTATGTCCTTATACTATTCATGGGAGGAGGACGCGGAACGTCGCAGACGATTACAGAACATCAGCCAATGCCCCGTGGGGACGGATACGTGTAGTGTACCGTTGGTTACAGTCAGCGCCGGCGTGCGCGAGTGATCCGCCACTCAGCAGAATTTTGGGCGACGCGCCAACAATTCACGCACTGAATGGCCATCGGTGGATGGTCAAGAGAAGCAGGTGGCCAGCTCGACGTCATGCCGGTGCCACTTTGCGCTCCTCTCGTCGCATCGTGCGCAAGTCCCTGCGGCTTTCCCCCTCCGACCCGTACCCCGTCCCGCCGTTCCATGTGACCCAAATCCGCGCTTCGTATCCCTCAGCTCCTTGACGTTCTCCTCCACGCGTACACAATTGTGCCTTAACGATATTGCTCATGGGACCCCCGGCAGCTGCACATGACTCCCTGCCCGACCGCATGTCCATCAGCGCTGTCGCCGCCGATTCCCACAGGAGTGGACAATCCATCTTCGCCTCCGCTTTAAGTCGAAAACAGCAGTCGAAGAAGCGCTCCTTTCCCCTTCGACTTTCGCGTCGCCTGCTACGATTTCCGAACAATGTCCTTCTTCTGCTTCACAGAGCGTCATCGGGTCGCAAGAGCTGTCTCAGCTCCCCTTTTGCCGTTGTATTTGTCGGCATTTTCATATCGCTTTCGCTAACTCTTCTAACATCACTGCTTATTGTTTCAAGTATTCCGTCTGACTATCCATTGTCTACCCCACAGCTTCCGTCCAAGGAAGTTTCGCAAATTAGTGCACGACTCCCAGAGGAAGCACGGCACCGTTCTGTTACTACTGCCCTTGCCCATAACTTTGACATTCCGCAAAGTCTCACTAATAAGCTACAGCCTGCGCAGCGTTTCGAGCTCCTATCAAACCTCCAAAACGTGCGAAGTACTAACAAGCGTGCCCCAAGGCGTCTCTTTTTCCTCCATGTCGTTGGAACTGTTGCCTCAAACCGTCTCAATGCGCTTGCCACCGCCATTTCATACGCCAAGAACACCAATCGCTATCTCCTTGTACTGTGGGACGTAAAGCGCGGAGGGGAGCAACTGGGAGCTGAACCGCTTCTTCCGATGCCAAAGCTCGATGATCATAATATGATGCTGGTGTACGTCAGTTCGTTGCAGCTCACCCCAAATGCGTCGGACTGGAGCGAATTTCAGATCAACTATTATACAAACTTCGGTTCTGGAGGATATCCCCTGGACAACGTTGCTGCGCTCGCCGATCGCCACATTTTCTACCGCGCTCAGGAAGAGGTCGAGGGTCGCTACGCTGCCGCATCTCAAGGGGTGATACTCATGGAAAAGTTATTCCAACCAGATCAACAGTTTCAATCTCAATGGAACGACTTCTTTAAGGAGTGGACGTTTCCAGGTCTAACAACTGCAGATGTTCGCGACGTTCTTAATCGGGTGTACGGCGTCCCGCAGATTTTCATCGATAGCATGTCAGATGCTTCTCAACGAAAGCTGTTACGGGAACTAGATCGATCTAAATCCAAACGGGCATTTTTCATACATGCGCAGTACGGGCTGGGTAATCGCCTGAGAGCTCTAGGATCCGCGATGGCTATCTCGAAGGAAACAGGGCGGGTCTTGGTTTTGATCTGGGAGCCTGATGTTCACCTCAACTGTCGATTCTCGGATCTATTTGCCAATGACATGGTCATCCTCGAGAAGTTGAACATGAATTGGCCTCCAGGTGATGCGAACACGAAAGACCACGCCATGCGAACTGTCGACTTTTACAATTTTATGCGCTTCAACGGCAAGCACATCCACAATCCGCTCACGGAATTGGTGAACCCGAGAATCGGACGACATGTTTATGTGAAGAGTGCTTATGTGGTGCGGTCCAGCTTCACTCCCCGAATCATTTCGACGACGTCAAAGTACTGGAAAACGATGCGAGATGCTCTGGTCCCAAATGCAGAGATTATGTATCTAGTGAACGACCCGTCATTCATAAACATCAAGGGCATGGTAGGTGTGCACATCAGATCTCGAACTATCGAGAACGACATCAAAGGTGTCAGTGAAGAGTTCTATGGAAACGGGTCCAGGGTAACAGACCACTGGCGTCGAATAACCGGGCTGAAAACGTTTGAAAACAAAATTATGCGCTTGAGCCTGCGGTACAGGTTCTTTGTCGCGGCAGATACGAGGGAAGCCATTAGAGAGCTTGAACGCAAGTTCGGGTCGCACAGGATATTCAGCATTCCAAGGGACCAAGATTGTGTAACCAGAGACGTAGAATGTGCCAAGCTGGCTTTAGCTGACATTCTTCTTCTTTCAAAGGTGCCCACTCTCCTGGGAAGTCATTGGAGTTCTTTCACTGAAGGGGCCGTACGGTTATCTGGAAAGATAAAGGTTCTGATGGCAGGCGTTCATTTTGGAAGACCAAAATGAGATGAACCAGTGCTTTTTTATGTTCACTGGAGATCACTGGTTTGATTCTGCTTATGGGATTCTGTTCTCTGCTAGATATGTGGGGTAAGACTATACCAAACTTTTCGAAGCACGGCTATGACGAACGTATGGCCAAGTACTCTCTATCCACAAAAATGGTGTACAATCTGAGGGCGATTTCCTTGTTTTGCTAAGATGGGCATGAGGGCGCACAAGTTACCAATAAATAAATGGTGGTCACGGAAGTATGGAGAACAATGAAGTATTAGGGAACTGAGTTTTGTGGCTCTGTCGGGATTACATACTCAGGATGTCGGCGCAAATTTGAAGGAAAGCGTCATGTGCGGAATCAGCGATCGGGTCGAATTTTTGTTTTCATCATTAAACTATGACGGTAGAAGAGTAGATAGGTGTAGTCAGCGTAGGGGGTTGAGTGCTTTTCGTGCTGTCGAAGGGTTGGAATTTGTGTAGATTACGAGTCGACTCAGCAGCGAAGGAAGCTTCGAAGAGCTTGAAGGAGGAACACGGGTGATCTATAGTTCTATTTCGATACCGGAGTGAAGCTCTGCCCCCCTTTTTTCACATCGATGGCTCTTGCTCGGATTGACTCCAGCATTAGAACATGTATTCTCACGGTACATATCACCACTGCAGTCCACGAAAATGTTGTGACTCTTCTTGTTTGATGTTCTCAGCCACGGACAAATTGCCGCCATCTGACAAAGTTCCAAGGGTACTTTGAATGCATTACAACTTCCACTTCACAATCCCGAAAGGCTTCTGAGTTCGAGATTGTCAAGAATCACGTAAAATCCGCTGTTCTTGCGACTAACTACACCGCCAGACCGTTTGCAGTTTTAGAGTGCGATGCCTCGAAAAGAAAGAGAGACGTGCTTCAGGGCTGTTCGAACAAAAACTCGTGATGAAGAGAGATCCGCGACAGGTTACGTAATCTGTGAAGTTGAGAGTGTGAACTCAAAAAAAGGTAAGACCAAAATTTCTTCTCTACATGTGGGCGTTTTGCACGCAGTTTGCACGTGGTTATGCTTCCATGGCCTCAAACGTTTGAAGAACGTGTCAAAATCTGGGCAGCGAGGGACAAGCCATTGTCCCAGTTGGTATCCGGTATCCCTTTGACGGTGTTTGGTATCTATCGTTGAAAAGTTGAAGCAGGCCGAGGTGGTTTAGCAACTCGTTTGGTAAGCAGGTCAGTGAAGAATTGTCCGTGAAGGTCAAAGGTAATATCACAAGAGACTGTCGTTTACCAAAACACTCCCATCTTTGTTCAAGATTGTTTCTACGTTCGTCAGAATTGTTTCTTCTCGTAGTTTCTGGCTGAGTAGTAATCAAGGGCAGTTCATTTGGTTTGGAACAGATAGACCTTTATCAAAGAAGTTTATCCCTGCCCCATTTCTGTGCAAAACAACAAACCGCGTGATCCTCGCGCAGTGCATACCTTCAATTACTTTTGGTGCTTTAGACGTCAAAGTAGTCGATAAACACTGGCATCTTTATCGGTTTGAATCAACCACAGGTGTTTTGGCGACTTTCCGCGCACGCGCTCATCACTGGCAGGTTTTTTTTTTTGGAGACGAGCTTCTTCCCCCCAAGGCACGTAGATGACTGCATACATTTCGACATTGAACGTTTCCTTGCGTGAGTTGCGACCATCTGGGCGCAGCAATGGTCTCAATGCACATGCTCACTTCTTTGGTGTGACGCTGCGCCGCCCACGCTATCAAACTCTCCGACAGAATCGTTTGAAAGTTGTGGCCTCAGCACCGCAAGTAAGCTATGAGGAGAAAACGGAAGTTTTGTCTACACCTAAAACAGGATCAATCACGTTCCCGAGGTATCGAAACGTTCTACGTGAAATTTTTGTGGGAGTGCGTGAGCTAGCAGAGCCCTTGTATGGGGGAGAGCGGAAAGTGACGGCGTGGTTGTGGACTGCAGCCACGGTGATTTTGGCCTTGGCAGCCACGCTCTATGCCGTCATGCTGAGTATGATTCAGAGGTTCTTCTGGAATAGCCTGAATGCGAGAGATGCATCACAGTTTGGAAAGCTACTCATGCTGTACGGGGTGGCGGTTGTGATCGGCCCTATTGTTATATCGGTGTTCAACTGGATAACGCGGCGTCTTGCACTCATGTGGAGAAGAATTCTTACCGACCATCTTTTGCGGCAGTACTTTTCAAATCTCAACTACTACAGGCTCTCTCTTGGAATGTGGAGTATTGACAATCCCGATCAAAGGATAGCTGAAGATGTGGAGAGGTTTACCTCTCGTGCAGTGCGGTTCATCACTGTGATTGGAGTGGGTGTGTTTGATCTGGTGGTGTTTTCAGTGCTACTCTACAAGGTTTACAAGCCATTGTTGTTCCTTCTGATAGGATACTCTGCAATCGGAACGGTGGCGATCGGCCGCGTGGGTCGCCATCTGCTGGTGCTGAACCGTGAACAGGCTAGCAGGGAAGCTGATTTCCGTTTTGGGCTTGTCCGTGTCCGCGATTCAACCGAGAACATTGCGTTCTACGGCGGTGAAGAAAGCGAGCAGAGCGAGCTGTTTGGGCGCTTCGGCTCGGTGTTTCGGAACAAAATAAGCCTTCTCGGTTTGACTCGCACTGTGGAACTGATGTCTTCCTCGTTTCGCTACTGGGCACAGGTAGCGCCGACTGCGTTGATTGCGCCGCAATACTTTGCCGGAAAAGTGCCGCTCGGAGCTCTGAGCCAGGTATACTTTTCTTTCAACCATGTGCTTTCGTCGCTGGGGTTGGTGGTGTCTGAGTTCACGGCGCTGGCGGAGTTTGGCGCTGGAATTCGACGGTTGAAGGGTCTGTCGGATGCGCTCAAGTCGGACAACACGTCGCCAAGGAGCATCAGCAGCAGCGAGCGCGACGGCGCAGCGCTGACGCTGGAAGACGTTTCCGTTTTCACGCCCACGCCGCCGTACCAGGGCCTTGTGCAAAACGTGCGGGTGAGTGTGGCGCAAGGGGAGCGGCTGCTGGTGGTGGGGCGATCGGGGATTGGCAAAAGCTCGCTGATGCGGGCGATCTGCGGGTTGTGGGAGGAAGGGCACGGAAGCATCACAAGGCCCGGCCGAGCTCACACGCTGTTCTTGCCGCAGCGAGCGTTTGTGATGCTGGGGTCGCTGCGAGAGAACGTGATCTACCCGTCGCGGAGGACGGACGTGAGCGACGAGGAGGTGGTGCGGGCGCTGCAGCGCGTGAACCTGGGGTACTTGGTGAAGAACGTGGGGCTGCAGGCGGCGGGCGAGGCGCTGAGCCGCAGCATGAGCGTGGGGGAGCAGCAGCGACTGGCGTTTTCGAGGATTGTGATCTCGAAGCCGCAGTTTGTGATTCTTGACGAGTCGACGTCGGCGCTGGACCTGGAGAATGAGCGCGACATGTACGCGCTGATCCGGGAGATGGGGGCGACGTGCGTGAGCGTGGGCAACCGTCCGTCGCTGGTGGAGTTTCACGACAAGGTGCTGCGGATCGAGGGCGACGGCAAGTGGACGGTGCTGAGCGCGTCGGCGCACGCGAGGGCGCGGGCGGAACAAGAAGGAGGACAGGGCGCTACGGATGCAAACAAGTGGAGGCAGGTTTAGACATGGGTTTTGTTGTACAGGAGGAACATACACAAAAAAGTGGGGACGAGGAGCGATTGCAAAGGTGACAAGAGAGTAAAACGGAAAGCGGCAACATGCTACAGACCGTGCAGCGCGAACTGCGGCGGCGGGTCGCGCTCGTCGGCCGACGTGAGACTGGACATGTCGGACAGGGCGGCGTCCGACGACAGCTCGGAGCACACGGAGGTGGAGGACGACGACGAGGCGCTGCTGTACAAGGCGAGCTCGCTGAACTGGTTCTCAAAACTGGCCGGGCTGAGCGGCTGGTGACCTGAGTGCAGGCGAGGCGGGCGCGGCTGGGCGGCGGCGGCGGCGGCGGCGGCGGCGGCAGACGACGCGAGGCGCGCGGGGTTGGCCGGGCACGTCTGCTCGTGCTTCCTGAGCGCCTTGAGGTTGGGCACGACGTGCGTGGGGTCGAACTGGCAGCGCGGGCGCAGCGGGTCGAAGATGTGGCTGCTGGCGACATGGCGGAGCCTCGGCTGCTGCTGCCGCTGCTGCTGCTGCTGCTGCTGCTGCTGCTGAGTGGGCTGCTGCCAGCGCGCTGGCAGCGACTGGGCATGCTGCGGCACGGCGGCGCCGACGCCGGCGCGGCCGCGCTTGACGACGATGGGGATGGGCGCGGCGGCGGCGGCGGCGGCGGCGGCGGGCGACGACGCGGCGGAGTCGACGCCCAGCGGCTGGCCGGGCTGCCAGCCGCCTTTGCGCAGCAGGTCGAAGCCGGGGCCGGAGCATATCTGGTGGTCATCGAAAGCCAGCGTGGTGACGGACGGCGCGCGCGGCGGCGGCGCTGCGCGGCGGCGCGACGCGGCGCGCGACGCGCGGTGGCGGCGGCGGCGGGACGAGGCGGAGGCGGCCATGGGCGGACGCGCGGGCGCGGGCGCGCGGGACGGGGGGGGGGGGGGGGTGGGTGCGGGAGGTGGCGCGGGGGAGCGTGGGGGAGCGCGGCGCGGCGCGCTGACGTGTGCGCAGCGGCGAAGAGCACTCGCGGCGCGGCGCGCCAGCGCGCGAGACGTGTGGCGCAACGGGCGCGGCGCGCGCGTGAGCGCGCCGCGGCGCGCCGCTCCATTGGTCGCCACCCCGCCCGCAGCCGCGCCGCGTGCGGTGGCGGCGCCGCGACGATGCGCCGCCGCCCCCGCCCGCGCGCCCGCGCTGCGCGCCGCGCGCGCGCCGCGCCGCGCGCGCCGCTGGCGCTGCTGGCGCTGCTGGCGCTGCTGGCGCTGGCGCTGCTGCTGCTGCTGCTGCTGCAGGCGCGCGCGCGCGCGCCCGCACCGGAGGCCGACGCGCCGCGCCTGGCCGCGCTGCTGGCCGCCATGCCGCCGCCGCCGCCGCCGGCCGCGGCCGCGGCGGTGGTGGTGCTGGTGGCGGACTGGCCGTACCGGCTGCTGGCGCTCAACGTGGTGTGCGCGCTGCGCGCGCTCGGGCTGCGGCGCTACGTGGTGTTCGCGCAGGACGCGCGCACGCACGCGTTCCTGCGCGCGCGCAACGTGCGCGCGTTCCTGCCCGCGCGCGCGGCGGCGCGGCGCGACGGCGGCGGCGGCGGCGGCGGCGACGACGACGACGGCGCGCGCTTCGGGTCGGCGCAGTTTGTGCGCGTGTCGGCGGCCAAGTCGCGAACGGCGCTGCGCGTGCTGCGGCTGGGCTACGACGTGCTGCTGCTGGACGCGGACGTGGCGCTGCTGCGCGACCCGCTGCCGGCGCTGCTGGCGCTGGCGCGCGCGCGCGGCGCGGACCTGGTGCTGCAGTCGGACGCGCGCGGCGCGCACGCGCTCAACTTCAACGTGAACTCGGGGCTGTACCTGGCGCGCAGCAACGCGCGCGCGGTGGCGGCGCTGGAGGCGGTGGCGCGCTGGGCGCGCGCGCTGCGGCGCTCGGAGCAGAAGGCGTTCAACTACGTGCTGTGCGGCGCGTTCAAGGCGCACGCGATGGGGCCCGGGCGGCGGCTGCGCGGCGACGGCTGCGCGCACGCGCGCTCGCGCGCGCTGGCGGCGCTGCTGCCGCTGGCGCTGTTCCCCAACGGCGGCAACGGCAGCTTCTGGGCCGGCGCGTCGGCGCGGCGGCTGGCGCGCACGTACCCGCGCGCGGCGGCGCTGCACGTCAACTACGTGACGGGCGCGCGCGCCAAGCGCGAGCGGCTGGCGCGCGTGGGCGCGTGGCGGCTGGACGCGGCCGCGCGCTGCGCGCAGCCAGCTTGGTAGTAAACGCGCTTTTTACGCTAGTCGACGTAGAAGAGGCTGCTGCGGTCGCCGCCGCGGCGGAAGCGGCGCAGGATCTCGTGCGCCACGTCCGAGCGCACGCTGAGCGGCGCGGCGCGCAGCTGCTCGAAGCGCAGCACGCGCGGCTTGGACGCGTCCAGCACGCGGTGCGCCGCCTCCACGCGCACCACGTCGGGCGTGTACGCCGGGTCCGGGTTGAGCACGGGCAGCCGCGCGTTGAGCAGCCGCGCGCCCAGCGCCACGGCGGCGGCCGGCAGCGGCACGAAGCGCGCGCTGCGCTTGACGGACGCGCACACAAACTCGTACAGCTCGCGCACGGACAGCACGTCCGGGCCGGCCAGCTCCAGCGTCTGCGCGGCGAAGCGCGAGGGGTCGCGCGCGGCGGCGGCCACCACCGCCGCCACGTCGTTGACCCACACCGGCTGCAGCTGCGACGCGCCGTCGTTGGGCAGCGCGATGAGCGGCAGGCCGCCGGCCACGTTGGCGGCCATGCGCGTGAGCAGCCGGTCCTCAAAGCCGAACATGTCGGCCGGGCGCACGATGGTGGCGGCCGGGAAGGCGTCGCGCACCACGCGCTCGCCCTCCAGCTTGGTGGCCAGCCACGCGCTGGCGCAGCGCTCGCGCGGCGGCGCGGTGGACACATGCACAAAGTGGCGCGCGCCCTCGTCGCGCGCGATGCGCACCAGCGCGGCCAGCCGCTCGACGTGCACGTCGGCGAACGAGTAGTTGCGCGTCTCGTAGTGCTTGCCCAGCAGGTTGATCACCACCGACGAGCCGCGCAGCGCGTCGCGCAGCGAGCCGTCGTCGCGCAGCTCGAACGGCTGCGGCACCACCTGCCCCAGGTCGCCCATCACGCGCGGTGGCGCGCCGCCAGCTCGTCGCCGCGGAACGGCACGCACAGCTGCGAGCCGATGCGCCCCAGCTGGTTGGCCACGTAGCGCCCCAGGAAGCCGGTGGCGCCGAACAGCGTGGCGGACACGCCGCTCACGGACGAGCGCCCGCCGCTGCCGCGCGCGGCGAGCGACGCGGCGGCGGCCAGGCGCGGGGGGGCGGCGGCCATGGCGGGGGGCGGGCGGCGGGGGGGAAGGGGGGTGGGGAAGGGGCGGGGGAGCGCGAGCGCAGCGGATCGGCGGCGCGGCTGGCGTGCGGGGGAGGCGGCGACTTGTCGAGTCGATACTGCCTAGGCAGTGCCTACGGTGCGCGCGCCGCCACCGCCGGCGCACGCGTGGCGCCGGTGCCGCGCGCCACGTGGCGCGCCACGCGTGCATGGCCGCGCCGCGCCGCGCCGCGCCCCACCCTTTGAGGGCCGTCAAGCGCCTTGACAGCGCGCCGCGCCGCGCGTAGTATGAGCGAGAGACGGCGTGCGCGCCGTCGCGCGCCGCCGTCGCGCGCCGCGCGCGCCCCCCCCACCGCCCCTCCCACCCCGCCGCGCCCAGCCATGCCGCCGCCGCCGCCGCCGCCGCCGCCGCCGCCGCCGCCGCCGCCGCCGCCGCCGCCGCCGCCGCCGCCCGACGCGCCGCGCCTGCCACGCATCCGCCGCCTGCGCGCGCGCGCGCGCCCCCGAGCGCGCAAGCGCTTTGCGCGCCCGCCGCCCGCCGCCGTCACGCTGCTGGCGTCGCTCGTCGTGCTCGCCGTGTTCGCCGCGCTGTCGCGCGCCTCGCTGCTCACCGCGCAGCTCCCGCTGCTGCTCGAGCCGCCGCCGCCGCCGGGGGTGCCGGTGGTGCCGGTGGCGCAGCGCGACGCGCGCGCGCCGGCCGGCAACCGCACGCGCGTGGTCGCCGCCGACGGCTCCGAGTTCGTCGTCGACCACGCCGCGCTCACCATCGAGCCGTCGGCGCGCGTGCACGCGCTGCCCGCCGCGCAGCTCACGCACGTGGTGGGCGAGCGCGCCGCCGACATTGCGTTCTTCATGCAGATCTCGGACGCCAACATGCGCTTCCTGCCGCGGCTGCTCAGCGTGCTGTGGCACCCGGCCAACGTGTACCTCATCCACTTTGACCACAAGATCGCGCCGCACAAGACGCGCGCCTTCTGCGCGTCGCTGCAGCGCAGCCGCAAGTTTGACAACGTGCACGTGCTGCCGTCGGAGCCCATCACCTACATGGGCGTGTCCATGCTGCTCAACACGCTGGCCGCCATCGAGTTCCTGCTGCAGCTCGACCGCCCGTGGCACTACTTTATCAACCTGTCCGGCTCGGACTACCCGCTCGTCAACATTGCAAACATGCGCCGCATCCTGGGCCAGCCGCACGTGCTGGCGCGAAACACCACCTTTCTGCAGCTCGCGCCCAACCGCCAGTTCTGGAGCCGCACCAAGCAGTCGCGCTTCGACCACATCTTCTACGACACGTCGCTGGCGATGGCCAACCGCTCCGAGCACCAGCTGCTCAACACCAAACAGGCGCACCCGATGCGCGACCAGCTCGGGCTGCACTTCCTGCAGAGCGAGGCGTGGCTCATCCTGCACCGCTCGTTTGCGCACTTTGCCGCGCGCAGCTCGTTTGCCAGGCGGCTGCTCCTGCTGCTGTCGCTCATGAAGGACCCCGAGGAGCACTTCTTCGCCATGCTGGCGTGGAACCACCCCCACTTCAACGCCACGCTGGCGCACCATGCGCTGCGCGGCATTTACTGGAAGCTCAACGGCGTGCCCAGCGGCCAGCACCCCTACTACATTGACCAGCAGCTGCACGACGGCACGCTGCCGTTTTGGGACCCCGGCGTGCTCAAGTCGCGCTGCTTCTTTGCGCGCAAGTTCCGCCACCCGCAGAGCGCGCTGCTGGACCGCATCGACCGCCTCATGAGCGGCACGCACCCGGACGCCGACGTGCGCGCCGTGGAAAACTCGCTCATCGCCGTGCACGAGTATGTCACATGTCTGTCGAACAGGGACCCGCTCTGGCACGAGATCCTGTGGCACCCGCCTTGTGACTACACCGAGTATCGCCCCAAGCACAACAACAAGAGCTGATTTGCTCCATACAGTTGTTGTCCATTTATACAACGCAAACGCGCACATGCTCATATACTGCTCCGCCGCTGGTAGAGTTGTTAATCTCTTATCAACGACGATCACACACAACTCGTTTCTCAAAGGGCTGTTCGCATGTTTCTACGTGACAGCCGTCGGGCGGCGCGCCCGCCTCTCAACTGCAATCTTTTCGGTTTTTGCGCAGCTTATACCTTCGGGGGGAAGATTTTCCGGTAGTGTTACACTTGTTTTGCAATTCAATGGGAAGCGCTTTGTTTGTCATCATCACGGGCGCTGCACGAGCCACCAGCTGAGCTGGCTCAGCAGGAGGCTGCTGTTGTAGATATCATACCGTTGTGCAATGCACATTGCACAACCGCGGCTGACGGTGATGAGCAGCTTGGCGCACAGAAAAGGAAGAAAAAAAAAAAGAAAAAAAAGAAAGGTCACACATGTTTGCAAGAGAGCAGACAGCTGAATGCGTTGTTGTTGAGCGCTGCGCGTGTCGTGAATCACGACTCGTGATGGTTTCAGTTACTTGTCTCTCTTGGTAAGTTACCGTATATCAGCAAGCGGTGTCCGCGACCGACTCAGATAGATAAGGTTTAGATACTTGTAGATATAAGATAGGAGACAATTTTGGGACACATCCTCGTTCTCATCACGTTTCAATCTCATAGCAGATTTGATTGCAGCGGTAGCTGTAACCTTCCCTCATGCAACCAAAGGTTCCGGTTACAAGGGCTAAACTGTAGAGGGCTAACCCGACGAGTGGGAGTGTGCCAAAGTTAAGACATATCAGGCGCGCAGCAGACAACGCTCAACGCTCACAGCTTGTATCATATCATCATCATCATCATCATCATCATCATCATGATTCATGACAGGTCGTATTTGCAACTGCGTCCCGCGGTACGTCGGAACGCTACCCTTGGCACGTATCGCTGAAAAGCACAGTCCCGATAAAACGTGAGGTCTTGTGTTTTAAACAATATGCATTTATGTACAAACAGATTGTGTCACGACCGACTGTCCAAAGCCTCAACAGAATATGAGTTTTGCGCGCCGGGCGCAAGCAAAATAGATACAGCTTGCGCAGTTGCTTCACTGCTTCATGCGGTGGCACTGACCATTGATCTTCCGCGTTGCCGCATTCGATATTGTCTACCTGACGTGCATCCTGACCACGTCACACCACGCCTAGTGAAGGGCCGCGCGCCGAGTTCATCAAACAGCAAACCGCGACTGTGCGTACAAAAAGCTACTGGCACGCAGTCAGCGAGCTCTTGTAACAAGACGTGAAACCACATTTATATATATATATATAAAACTTGTATACACATACAAGGAAAAGCCCCCCATGAGCACAACAAACTGTGCCAAGCCCCCCCCCCAATACATAAATCATTTATTCATGGACATTGCGCCCTTGAGCGCCGAGTTTGCAGCGCCACCTGAGAGCGGTTTGTTGGCGCTGGCCTGCGCATCGGTCACGGTGGTGCCCGGTTGCATTCTGCGCCTATCGTACAATGGGTTGCCATCTCGTCGTCTCTTGCCCGGCGGAAGCGGCCTTTGACACGAAACACAGTCCGATCGCCTGATATGGTTCTCTTTGTGACAGTGCTTGCACTCTCGAAACACTCTGGCACGGCCCTTCTTGGGGTTTCGCAGGTGAACGGGTACTGTCGGACCGTTGGCGGGTTTTCTCCGACTCCTGGCGCGCGCTCGTCTCGCGGGCTTTTGCGGCCACATAGCTGTGGACGGCGGTGAATGCTTTGCTCTCGACATCGACTGGTGTGCGGCAATGTTGCTGGATGAGGATGCGATTTGCGCTGCGGCGAGCGGAATGGGAGGCTGCTTGACGTGCGCGTTGAATGTCTCTACGGGCTGGGCGACTGGCACCAACGGCGACTTGATGTTCGGAATGGTGGACGTGCTTACCGGCGATGTCAACGGAGCGTTGACAAGCGGTTTGACGTGGGGCAGGTGAGCAACGTTGCGAGTGGGCGGCGGCTTGGGCTGCGCATGGCTCCTCGGCTTCTTGAGAGGTTGGGGGTTGGCGTGCTTGACGGAGTCAAGCGCGTTGGGGAAAGGATGCAGTGCGGGGGGCACGGAACTGGCGTTGACAATGGCGCGCACGACGTTTGGATTGAAAGACGGGCCCAAGGCTGCAATTCCAAGATTGGGGTTGTTGTTGCTGTTGCTGTTGTTGTTGTTGTTGCTGTTGTTGTTGTTGCTGCTGTTGTTGTTGTTGCTGCTGCTGTGGTTGCTGTGGTTGCTGTGGTTGCTGTGGTGGTGGTGGTGGTTGTTGTTGTTGTTGTTGTGGCTGCTGCTGTTGGTGTTGAGGTTGTTGTTGGTGGTGGTGATGGTATTGGTGGTGTTGATGGTGGTGGTGGTGGTGGTGGTGGTGGTGGTGGCATTGACGGGGTTGACTGCGGGTGCAGCAGTGTGAGCGACTAGCTGCAGAGGCATGATGGACTGGTGCGGTTGATTGGCAGTGGACAAGGCGTTGGAAGCCAGGGCTGACGAGGAGGTGGGGTCCCACGGGTAGGCGGGAGCGTTGAGCGCTTCACTGGACTGGGCATTTACAAAGTGTGGAGACGCAGCCGCTGGCGCGTCGTCCACAACGTTGGGCGAGAGCATGGCGTTCGACAGGGTGGGCATGGAGGCGAACGGCTGGGTGGGCGCCAACATGTGGGCGGACTGCGCACTTCCAAACGCGCGCGGCGGCGCAATGGACGAAGGGACTATCTGCGCGGCGGCGCGCAGTTGAAACGGCTCGCGCGACGTGACAATGGGCAGGCTGCTGTTGGTGCTGTTGTGGATGGCGGCGCTGTTGAGCGCGGCGCTGGCAGTCGCGGGCGCAAAGTGCGACGGCAGCGGCGGCGGCGGCGGTGATGCGGCGGCGGCGTGCAGCACGCGGTGCGCCGGCTGCGGCGGCAGCTGCGGCGCGAATTGCAGCGGATGCGGCGGATGCGGCGGCGGCGGCGGCGGCGGCGGCGGGTGCGGGTGCGACAGCGGCGCGGCGACGCGCGGCGCGTCGGGGCGCGACGCGTGCGGCACCATGTGCGGCTGGCGCAGCGGCGGCGGCGCGACGGACGGCGGCGACAAGCGCTGCTGCGGCGGCGGCGGCGCGTGCGGCGGCGCGGGCGGATCCGGCGCGGGCACGGCGTTCGGCAGCAACGGCGGCTGCTCCAGAAAGGCAAAGGTGCGATCCATGGCGAGCGGCGCGACACGGGCGGGCGCGCGGGCGGCGAGGGCGGCGGCGGGGCGCGGAGGGCGGGGGGCGGGAGGGGGAAAGAGGAGCGGTTTAGGGCGGGGCGGGGGACTGGGGGGGGGGAGGGGGGGGCGCGGGGGTTGTCGCGGTTGGCGGGGGAAACGGCGCGGCAACGGCGCGCAAAAGCCGGGGAGAGAAGAGCGGCGGATCTGCGCCCGGCGCGGGCGGCGTGGGGCGAAGCGCGTCGACAGCGCGGCGAGGGGCGGCGCGCGGGGGGGGCCCGCGGCGCGCGCGCGCGCGCGTGCCAAACTGGCGCGCGCGTGACGCCGCGCGTATGAGGCGGCGCGCGCGTCGCGCGCGTGCGCGCGGGTGGCGCGCGGCGCGCGGCGCGCGCGACGCGCGACGCGGCGCGCGCGTCGACAGCCCGCGCAGGCCGCGCGCGCGCGCGCCGCTGATTGGGCGGCTCGCACGCGCGCGCCGCGCGCGGGCGCGCCGGCGCTGATCTCCCGCGGCGGCGGCGGCTCCGCGCGGCGGCGCGGCGGCGGCGCGGCGCCAATTGCGCGCGCGCGCGCGCAATTGGCAGTTGGCGGCGAAAAGCGCGAAAAGCGCGAAAAGCGCGAAAAGCGCGAAAAGCGCGGCCAAAGTTTTGGCGGCGGCAGCATCCTCCACCGCGCGGCCTCCGCGGCGGCCGCCAGCAGCGGCAGCAGCGGCGGCAGCAGCAGCAGCCGCAGCAGCAGCAGCCGCCGCAGCAGCCGCCGCAGCAGCAGCCGCGACCATGGCGTCGGCGTTGGCGGCGTACGGCGCGCTGCGATCGCGGCGCGCGGCGCTGTGCCAGCCGCTGGGCGCGCGCGGCGCGCGCGGCGCGCAGCAGCGCCGCCGCTGGACGCTGCTGCCGGACGCGCACGAGCGCCGCCTCAGCCGCCTGCTGCAGGAGGCCAACAGCCGCGCGCACGACCCCGAGATCCAGGCCGTGTACCTGCGCGCGCTGGGCTCCACCAAGCCGCACGAGGTGGTGCGCCGCGTCGAGCTGCGCCGCTACGCCGCCGGCGACAACGTCATCCGCGAGTACGTCAAGGCGCTCGTCAACACCGGCGCCATCGACCGCGTCAACCTGCCCACCCTCATCCGCTCCGTCGCCGCCGCCGACCCCGCCCTCCCGCCTGCCGCCGCGTCCGCCGCGTCCGCCGCGTCCGCCGCGTCCGCCGCGTCCGCCGCGTCCGCCGCGCCGCCCACTGCCGCCGCCGCCGCCACGGCGCGCGCGCGCGCCATCGCCGCACTCACTGCGGGCGCCGCCGCGGGCGCCGCCACGCCTCCCGCGCCGGGCGCTGCGGCTGCGGCAGCGGGCGCGGGCGCGGGCGCGGGCGCGGGCGCCGCCGCGGCGGGCTCGGCGGCCGCGCCGATACACGTCACGCTGGCAGAGCCGTCCATGCTGTCGCAGCTGTGGCGCGCCGTGCGCGTGCTGGGCACCACCTTCCTGGTGCTGGGCTTTCTGGGCGTCATGATGGAGGAGCGCGGCATGTCGCGCGGCATGGGCATCAACCTGGAGAAGGCGCCGGAGCCCGAGTCGGGCGACGCCACCACCTTTGACGACGTCAAGGGCTGCGACGAGGCCAAGGCGGAGCTGGAGGAGATTGTGCACTTTCTGCGCCAGCCGTACGCCTTCACGCGGCTGGGCGGCAAGCTGCCAAAGGGCATCCTGCTCATGGGGCCGCCCGGCACCGGCAAGACGCTGCTGGCGCGCGCGATTGCCGGCGAGGCGAAGCGGCCCTTCTTCTACGCAAGCGGCTCCGAGTTTGAGGAGATGTTTGTGGGCGTGGGCGCCAAGCGCGTCCGGGAGCTGTTTGCGGCCGCCAAGCAGCACGCGCCGTGTATTATATTCATTGACGAGATTGACGCCATCGGCGGCAAGAGAAACCCAAAGGACCAGCGCTTCCTGACCATGACGCTCAACCAGTTCCTGGTGGAGATGGACGGCTTCCAGTCCAGTGAGGGCATTGTGGTGATTGGCGCCACCAACTTTGCGGAGAGCCTGGACAAGGCGCTCATCCGGCCGGGGCGCTTTGACCGCCACGTGGTGGTGCCCGTGCCGGACATTCGCGGGCGCGCGCAGATTCTGCACGCGCACACGCGCAACATCCCGCTGGAGGAGGACGTGCAGCTGGAGCTGATTGCGCGCGGCACGCCCGGCTTCTCCGGCGCCGACCTGGCCAACCTGGTGAACATGGCGGCGCTCAAGGCGGCGGTGGAGGAGTTTGCGGCGGTGACCATGGCGCACCTGGAGTACGCCAAGGACAAGATCATCATGGGCGCCGAGCGCAGGTCGGCGGCGCTGAGCGAGGACACGCGGCGCTTGACGGCGTATCACGAGGGCGGGCATGCGCTGTGCTGCCTGTACACCGAGGAGGCGCTGCCCGTGCACAAGGCGACCATCATGCCGCGCGGACAGGCGCTGGGGCTGGTGGCGCAGCTGCCGGCAAAGGACATGACGTCCATGTCGCGCTCGCAGATGGTGGCGAAGATCGACGTGTGCATGGGCGGGCGCGCGGCGGAGGCGCTGGTGTTCGGCGAGGAGAAGGTGTCGAGCGGCGCGGCGTCGGACTTTGAGCAGGCGACGCAGATGGCGGAGGCGATGGTGACGCGGTACGGCATGTCGGACAGGCTGGGCATGGTGGTGTACGACAAGGAGCGCGAGAGCGGCGAGACGCGCGCGCTGATCGAGCGCGAGGTGCGGCGCATTTTGGACGAGGCGTACGCGCGCGCGAGCGCGCTGCTGCGCAGCAAGGAGAAGGAGCTGCACCGGCTGGCGGACGCGCTGCTGCGGTACGAGAGCCTGACGGGCGAGCAGGTGCGGCTGGCGGTGAAGGGCGAGCTGGCGGAGGAGGTGGCGCTGCGCGCGGTGGGCGCGGAGGCGGAGGCGGAGGCGGAGGCGGAGGCGGAGGCGGTGGGGCGCGTGGAGCGCGAGGCGCGCGAGGCGCGCGAGGCGCGCGAGGCGGGCGGCGGCGTGCTGCCGCAGCGCGCGCGCGGTGCGGTGGGGGGGGATGGCGGAGTGTAAAAGTGGCGCGCTGTGTTGCTGCAATCTGCCACACCGCGTGGCGCGCCGCCGCGTGGCGCGCGCCCATTTTCGCCGCCTGCCGCGCGTCAGGGGCGGCGGCTCAGAGAGACAAGTCTCAGCCAGCGCGCCGATCGCCGCGCCCGTCGACGCGCTCCTTCATTCGTTCACTCCACTCCCGCATGCTGCGCGCAATGCACGCGGCGCCGCGCGCCGCCTGGCGCAGAGCCGCGTCGTCCGCGCGCGCGCGCGCCGGCGGCGGCGGCGGCGCGCTGCCGCGGCCGCTGCCGCTGCCGCTGCCGCTGCCGCTGCCGCTGCCGCTGCCGCGCGCCGTCGGGCTGCCGCACCGCCAGTCGCTGGCGTGGCGCGTCGCCAGCCGCGCGGACGGCGGCGCCGGCGCCGGCGCCGGCGCGCGCGCGGCGAATAGCTACTACGCGGGAAGCGGCGGCGGCGGCGGCGGCGCGCGCGCGGCGAATAGCTTCTACGCGGGAAGCGGCGGCGGCGGCGGCGGCGGCGGCGGCGGCGGCGGCGGCAGCGAGCTGCGCGGGCGGCTGCTGCTGTCGTACCACGACCTGGAGCGCGCGCTGGAGCGGCGCGGGCTGAACCGCGTGCGCGTGGCGATCGGCGGCGCGCTGGCGCTCGGCGCGCTGGTGGCGCTGTGCTGGCCGCGCATCAAGCGCTGGGGCGCGGCGGAGGGCGCCGAGGTGGCGGCGGCGTCGCTGCAGGAGCGGCAGGTGCAGGCGCAGGCGGCGCACACGCTGCGCGCCGTGCTGCAGGAGCGCGGCACGCGCGAGCAGGTGCGCGCCGAGCTGCGCGCCGCCGCGCTGCAGCTGCTGCGCGACGACGAGCTGGCGGCGGCCGCCGCGCGCTGGGCCGGCCGCGTGCTGGCCGACGCGCTGGCGTCCGACGCGCTGCGCGAGCGCGGCGAGCTCTACGTGGGCGAGGTGCTGGCGGGCGAGGCCAGCCGCGAGTCGGCGCGCGCGTACGTGGCGGACGCGGTGGTGGCGGCCGCGCGCGACGACGGCGTGCAGGACGTGGTGGCGGCCGCCATCTGGGCGGGCGTGCGCGCCAGCGTGGTGGGCCGCCGGAGGGCGCTGCCGGCCGCGCCGGACGGCGCCGCGCAGGGCGGCGCGGGCGCGCCGGCGGCGGCGGCGGCGGCGGCGGCGGCGCGCGGCGCCACCGTGGCGGCCGACGTCGCCGAGGGGGCGCCGCGTAGCACGACAGCGTAACTCACATCATCATCATCATCATCATCTGTTCGCGGGGGGGGCTGGGATAAGTGGGCGGGCGGCGCGCGCTGCCTGCGCGCAGCGGCGCCCGCTGATGTGGCCGAGTGGTTAAGGCGTCAGACTTGAACCGGCACGCGACATCTGATGGGTTCATCCCGCGCGGGTTCGAACCCCGTCGTCAGCGCGCACGCCCCGCCTTTTTTTTTTTTCACACCCCCAACGGCCGCCCCGCTCTTGTCGCTGCGCGCGCGCGCTTCCCCCCCGCTCCCCCGCCCAGCCGCCGCGCTCCACGCAACAGCCAAGCCCCCCCGCGATGCGCGCCGTCTTCCGGCTGCTTCTGTGCGCGCTGCTCGCCCGCGGCGTGGCGGCCGCCGCGCGCGCCCGGCGCGCCGCGCCGCCGCCGTTTCTGCCGCTGGCGGCGGCGCGCCAGCCGGCGGAGGGCGACGGCCACGGCGGCGCCGGCTTCACCATCCAGCCCGTGCTGCGCGACGAGCAGCCGGCCACCGTCATCGTGCTGCACGGCATGGGCGCCACGGGCGAGGCCTGGGGCTTTCTCAGCCTGGCGCTGTCCTTCTTCTCGCTCAACTACGTCAAGTTTGTCATCCCCACCGCGCCCGAGGCGCGCGTGTCCTACCTGGACCGCCGCCTCAGCAGCTGGTACGACATCCGCGCCTTCCGCCAGACCGCCGCCGCCGACCTGTCGTCGCTGTCGCCGCGCCAGCTGCTGGACGTGGTGGACATTGACCGCGCGCAGTTCGACGCGTCCGTGCGCAGGATTTCGCACATTGTGGACGGCGAGGTGCGGCTGGGCGTCAACCCGCGCCGCATCTTCCTCCTCGGCTTCAGCCAGGGCGGCTCGCTCGCCTTGCACGCCTTTCTGAGGAGCCAAAAGTCGCTGGCGGGCGCCATTGGCGTCGCCACATGGATCCCCTTCATACAGGAGTACCCGTCCGCCATGTCCGCCGCCACTCGAAATCGCCCCATGCTTCTCATGCACGTACGTGTTTTCCGGCCCTTGTGTGTGTGTGTGTGTTTCTCGTTGCGTCGATGCTCACCTCTTTTTTTTTTTTCTTGTTTGCTTGTTTCGCAACGCAGGGAACGGAGGACACCTCCGTGCCGCACGAGTACTCGCAGTACTTGGCGCAGCGATTGGATACATTCCGCGACCACATCAACTTTACCACCTTTCCTGGCGAGCCGCACGTCATGCTCAACGTGCGCGTGATCGATGCCATCGAACGCTTTGTCGCGCAGCATGCGCCAGGCACGGTGCGCTACTTGCACACGCTCGTGGACGACCTCGCCGAAAAGTTTGCAAGTTTATCCTCGCGATTGGAATCCGTGCCTACCATATAGAGCACTACATATTATATATAACTCGTCACAACAGTAACAACTATTAACTGTCCTTGTATCTGTACATAGTAAAAACAAAAAAAATGCTCTTCGCGCCTTGCCTCACTCATGCACAGTTGCATACACACGGACATTGGCACCCACAACCCGTGTGCGAAAATGAGTTGTGGCAGCAACATTCCGTGTCGCAAGGGCGCAGCATCCACTTGCCACAGTTGCGGCCAGCCTTCCACTGTTCGAACACAGCGTCCAATTCGCGCTCAATCGTGCTGCCGTCGTGCTGACACAGCCACTTTGGCAACCCGATATACCACGTCAACACCGGCGTATCGCGTCGCTTGTATTGCAGGTAGTCCAAAATTTCCACCACCACGATAGCCCACAGCATTTCGGTCAGGTAGCACCGCTCCGTTCTCGTGTACGCTCGTGAAGAACGCTTCTGCACTTGCTGTCTTAGATCGCCTGTCAGCATGCAAATCACCGCGGGTAGCTGCGAAAACCGGTCGAACAGACTCGCCTCAAACTTGTCGTGCACAGAGTGTAGAATACAGGGCGCCGAACGGTACATGGCTTCGTGCACCGCCCGCGCGATCATCAGCTTGTCCAGCTCGTTTGACTGCAGGAACTTGGGCGATAGCAACACGGAGCCCGCTCCGTCCTGCACGGTTTGATCCTTGATGACAACAAAACGCTTTCCAACAGTGCGATGCGTACGCACTACATTGAGCGGCTGCGATTCACGCCAGCAGCGGAGCACAGTGATCAAATGGTACAGCAAGTGGGATGGTCAGAAAAACATGAGGAGTTGTTTGGAAGTGAACAGCTCGGCGTAACTTACCCATGCCTGCCGTTTCGGGCGTCCAAACACCCAGGTGTGAGCGGTTCTGCAAGAGATCTCGAGAAAGGTACTCTTCGTGATTCCAGCTGATCTGGAGTGCCGGTCCGTCGAAGATGGCGAGTGTGACTGAGAGGCGTCATCCGAAACTCGTTCCATGACAGGTGCCTCTTGCGGCGCAATAAACTGCGGCGCAAAACACAGCATGGGCGTCTTCTCCACGGCGAGCAACTGATGTGAGCTGGAGTGCTCGCCATTTCCAAAGCACGGCACACTCGCCAGTTGTGCGGCAATGTGCCGCCGTCGTCGATCGTAACCCAGCAAGCCCGAATACGCCAGCGCGCCCATCGCGAAGAAGGCGAGGATGAGTTCATCGTTGGAGCCTGCCGCAGTGGGCGCCGTCAGCAGACGGTGAACAAACAGAGAGAGCACGGAAAGCGTGCACACTGCGACCAACAGCGCGCTGAGGTATGTGGGAACAATCACGGAGAAGGATATAGTGTTGCCCCGTTTGTTGCCTCGAAACAGGCGCGCAAAGAACAAGTGCAGCACGATGGTGGCCAGCAGCAGCAGCGACAACCAGCCGTTTGCCTGCTGAAGTGGACGCAATGGAACGCCAGCCAACAGAGGAGCCATGCGGAGCAAGCGGACGAAGAGCGGGAGACGGGGGCGGGGGGGGGGGGTGCGCGGCGGCGAGCAACGTGAAGCGCGTGGCGAGAACAAGCGCTGGACGGCGGTGCGCGCGCGCTTATGGCGTGTTCACCGGCGCGCGCGCGCGTGGCGCCGCGCCAGAGCGCATCGCCTCGGTCCCGCGCGCGGCGCGCGCGCCGACGAAAGGTCGCGCGCGACGGCGCGCGTGCGGCGCCGTCGCAGCGGCGCTTTTTTGAATGTTTCCCGCGTGCGCGCGGCGCGGCGCGACGGCGCCGCTCGGGCGCGCGGCACGCGGGAGACGCCGCGTGCTGGCCGCGGGCGCGCGCGGAACGTGGCCGCTGCGCGGGGCGGCGGCGGCGGTGCACGCGGAGGCGCGCAGAGGCGCGAGACGCGTCATGGTGCGCCCGTTCGTCGAGCGCCTGAATCAAACTGCGATCGCGCTTTGCTTTTATTGACTGTGCGTGTGCTTGCTTGCTAATGCGCTCCCGACTCGGGAGTCCCGAGTCTTGCGAGCCGTGCCGCGCTTCTCTATTACGTCAGCGGCGCCCGCGGTAAAGTTATTACCGCACAACCCGCTACGTGCGTCTCCCGAAGCGAGTTCATATTCAAATCTTCAAACGTGCCCAGTCTCAAGTTTTGGCACTCGGCACCTTCTCTGAGCTCCATCGACATGTCATCATCGCCCCACGCCACATTTTCAAATTTGTTCACGTGTGGTGCCAACACATGTTCTCACTCTTTTGCGACTCCGTTTGAAGAAAGTCCAGTTCGTGCTGCTTCAACGTAACCCACAGCCGATGGCCCTGACAAGCATTGAGCAAGATACGGTTCTCCATATCCGTGTCAACCGTTGCTGCACTCGAGCTGGTCAGCGCCGGTAGATTCAGCATCCACACCTGACCTTCCTTTAGTTTGATTCCGCACTCAGCAAAAGATGTCTTGCTGAGCGCTATGAACTTGATAGAGTCTGGTCCACATCCTTTTAGCAGGGATGAGAGGCTCAGAGTGTACAGCATTCTGTCTGCAAGATGAAAGTTTATCCCCGAGTAGTCTTGGAGTCCTGCGGCGGGCTTTTTGTACAACTCCTCCACCTCCAGAACGTATGCTTTGACCACGCTATCTGCCTTTTCGTAAAACTGTGCTAGGCTTCCGGGAATGCACTGGCAGCCGTTGCCGCTGTGAATCGTCGTGCTCAATAATGTCAAACCGAATATAATCCATTTCATGCAGTCCATCTTTGAAACGCAGTCAAATCGAAGCAAAGCTTGTCACACAGAGAGCTCCGTACCAGGTATATGAAAGTTAGTGCTTTCTTTCGAGATAGCATGCACCTCGTGCTTTTCCAAGCCCCTACAGCCGTGTTTATAAACGCTCCCCAAGCACATCGTACAACAACCTGCTCCTCCTAGTAGACAAAATTATTACCCTACTCTCTGCACAACGCCCAAGCACAAGTTCAAGGAAATATAAAAGTTGTCCTATCGTAATCTAATAATTACGAACAACCATGGGAGAGCGTGAAACAGACACACGAAAAGGCTAGCAAAGGCATCATCCGTTTCGCCGTTCATCTGGTAGCCCGATGTCGAACAATGAAGCTTTCCAGTTGAGTTGACGTCCAAAGCCCGTCTGGCCTTGACGGCTGTATGCTTTCAAACGCAGTGAAGAAAATCGTACACAATGCATTAAGAGCCCCTTGCCTTATCAGCATCTAAACATTCGCCGCTTCCAGTCGCTGATGCAACCTGCACCGATCTAGTTTGCTGTAGCTTAGCCAAAGCGTACTCATCTGCTGCTTCCCGCGCGAGTCTAATCAGAAAGCATGTTGCCCGCCCGCCTTGCAGTCTTTTGAGACGGGAGAGAAGAATGCTTGCAGCAGCTTGATCAGCCGCTTGAACAGTTATACCTTTTCCTTCACTTACTTGACGTCCGAATAGTTTGACCGCTCTCGTGAAAATCCTTTGCTCTTGCTCATAATCTGTCGTCACATATCTTATTTGAGTGCCCAAGCTAGGAGATGGAAGGCCACTCTGAACGAGATATTCCTGCAAAAGTCGCTTTTTGCAATCATTCACCGGAGCATTATCCAGGCGTTTATCCCATTCAGGCATGATCCGAGAAGAGTAGAACTTGAACGCGGCATCGTAGCCTCCGTCCAGAAACAAAGCGCCAAGCAGAGCCTTCAGAGAGGCACATGGTATCCAATCAAGAAAAAGGGGTGTTCGAAGCTCTAGTTAGAAAAGACTGCGAAACTGTGGCAAGATTTTGGAAGGATCAACAAACCTCAAAAGAGTCTCCATAACGAGAACCGTCTTTGCCACGCAAGATCTCGTTCTCCAACAGAAAGTTATTTAGTCCAAGGGACCTATACGTGTTTGAATAACCGTTAGTACCATTGTAGCGCAGGACCAGTATATGCGACATGCGACGCAGCAGAAAGGGTCTACGTACATACTATGCTCTCTTGCGGACTTTCGGGATACCATGTTATGTGAGATGGGGCTAAGTTTCCCTTCTACTGCATTGGAATCTCGATTGAACAATGTGTGAACGACGACGAGGCCAAACACTCGGTCACCGAGCAGTTCAAGGCGCTCATTGTTCCGAAGGATCTGAATTTGTTCACCCGCCTGTTCGTAAAACGCGTTATCAGGCGAGGAAGGATTTAGAACGGAACGATGAGTTAGAGCCTCCGCTAGCAAAGCGCGGTTGTCAAACTTGTGCTGGAGAATTGATTCGACTTGGTCCAAATGTGATTCCGCTATTACGTATGGACCAAACTCGCGGTTTTTCGCGACGACAGCGAGACGTCGTTTGTAGCACGGGGAGGTAATTACTGAAGATGCAATACCCAACGCACGGGCACGATGATAAAACAAACGTGAGCACGAAACAAACGCCTGGAGGTGCATGATTCACGACGGCTGGCTCAGGAAGTCAGGGAAAGAGGGACAATCCCTCAATTTGGTGCATTGATAGATATGCTTTTTTTTCTATACGCGTCGAAGACAAATTGAGGCTCACCGTTGAAAATCCAAGGAATCTCGCATCAGGTTGGGTATCCTTGTAGCTCTATTTCTGTTCGATTCAAGATGAGTTACGAGTAGGACTGGTCTAGTGTGAAGATTGGTATGGCTTGACTGTGTTGCCGTCGCCGTCGCGTCTTTAGATCGGATACTTTGGTTGCCGATAGCGTCCGTCGCAAAAGGGTGCGTCGAGTTCACAGGCGGTAAATAGTCTAGACTATCGCTCCAGCCGCTGTCGCACTACTCTGTTAGAGAACTTATCCGCGTCAGTAAACTACTATCAAAGACATACGACCTGTGTCGTTGCTCGCGCCGTCCTTTCCCGCTCGCCGTCCCTGTGGACAATCTAGGAACCTGTGTTCCTCTTCCAGAGCAACAAACACCCGCGTGTTGTTGGCCGACATCTAGCCCTTGTCTCTGTGCAGATTAGAAATATACCATTGGTATCTGTGTCGAACCACCGAGAACAGATTGACAGATGTGCTGAGTCAGCGCTCAAAATCCACCTTCGAAGATCTTGTTTAGTCGGATACAAGCACCAATCCGCGCTTGTACTTATGTTCACCGTCATGGAAGAAAAAACTTCGTCTAGGCGTTCAATTAGTTTGACCGGCGTGATGTCATGTGAACCTGGGTCATAAACCACTAGCAGGTCCGTTCTAGCTACACGCGCCTAGATCACGAACCGGCTTTCAGTCCTAAGTGCCTATCGTTCCCAGAAGTGTTTTCCTTTGATAGAAGAGCTACACTGAAGTCTTGGACAGGGATTTTTTCCAGAGTTCCTTCGGAGGGACTACTCTGGGATCAGACAACGGTTGCATAGCTACGAGCTGGTTCTTTTTACCGGACCACGCCGATGAGATGTGTGTTCCTCTGGAAGGAACACTCTGAATGGTTTCTTTGACAGCAAAAGTGGCGCGTGCAAAGAACGTTCTCTTGATATGCCCCTCTACCGACGACTTCTTGAGTTGGGAATATGGGATACATTTGGGAAGAAGGCAGTACATATTGCCAGCGTGACGCGCGCGGTCTTTCTCTATCTCTCCCGCAGACCTAACACAGATTGCTTATTATACCTTCTTGTAATGGCGCAATTTTTCACGGGACATGTACCATCACTTCACCCCGTAGCATCATATTTGAACCATAAGACGTTGCGGTGCGAATGTGGGACAAACGCGAAGAAAGACTGCGAGCATTTGGTCCTTAGATGTCCGTTGCTAAATAGATCCCGACGATTCCTGTTCGCTGAACAGCCACATGAAGCAAAATCATCAGTCCAGTACTTGATAAGACATAATTCACAGAACTTCTTGGCCTTTTTAAAGAGAGAGAGCCTTCTTTGAGGCTCTACTGTAGTTTAGTAATAAGAAACTACTGTCCACAATAAAGAAGAAGAATACCTTCTTGTACTACGTCTAGCAGACCAGTTTTGTAGCACAGCTGTCGACAGTATTTGGCGTCCTCATTACTGAGGAAATTGTTGTAATGTGTGGGTCCTTCGCGAATCCCCGAGTGTGAGGGACTAATGTTCGTTATTCATGAAGACAACACAACAAGCACTTAGTTTTATCACATTCAAGTTTCTGCAAGAGCGGAGACGATGGCCCTTCCGGTCAGTAAGTCTTCCAAAAAGATACAGACACAGGTTGCTACAGTATATTCCTGCAACCAATCCTGAGATCAATCCACTTTGAGCACATCCTTATCTTCAGGGTGACGTTCCATGTACAACGCAACATACGAACAAGTCGGAATGATCTTGTACTCTTTCTCTCTGGCGAAGGCAATAGCATGCTTGACAAGCTTTCCCGCAATCCCTTTTCCACGCAGAGCTGGTGGCGTGTATGTATGATTCATGTCATACACAGTACCATCTTCGGACAGCACGTATGACAAGAAGGCTGGTTCGTCCACATCGGTATATTTAACTAGGAAGCGATTCTGTTCCGGTTCATGAACTACATTAACTTCTTCCTCGCTCATTGTTGGGATCTGACTTTTGCGAGAACTGGAAACTCGGCGAGTCTGAAGAAACGTCGGCAATGGTGTGCTCTGTGTCGACGCAGGATATAATCCAGGTGAGTTTACCCTCTTAACACTCACAAGATTCCGAATTTTTCTTCGTGGTGTTCGGCAGAGAAAAGAGTACGCGCGGACTCGAGTGAAGGGCGGCGGCGAGAGAGTCGCGCTTATAACGAAGAACAATTTAAGATTATGATTCGCTAGCATCGTTCCCGGGCTTCACCAAGGGTCGTTAATTGTGACGTCCATTTGATACGGCGTTGCTCTGCTTCATGACACCAGTCAGCAGTGAAAGGTCGAGTTCGTACGGCCAACGTCACAAATATAGCCAAACCCTTTTTCAACAAGTACCGCCCCTATTCTACACCCGTTCGACACGGGTTCCAATTGTGATTCCGAACTGGAGACGTTGATCTCGATTGCTGCTTTACCACTTCATGCGGTGAAGCAGCAATTGCAGATGATCTGCGTACTCCTGGCTGGGTAGTGGTTTGGCTACGTTTGTCGAAATGTATTTCTTGAGGCCAACTTGCTGAAGCTCGCGTAATCCCTTGAAGAAGAGGTTGACCCCGCCTCCTTCGTACGGAGGAGTGTGTTTCTTCATACAGTCAGATTTAGCACGTGGGGGTTTATCGACAAATAGTATTCTTTACAACATTTAGTTAGATTCGTAGATCACCTCGTGCTCGTACATGACTAGGTTCAACCTGCGGGGCTTGAGACAAAACCGGGATGAGAAGCCACCCCTCCGCAGGCTAAAAAACATTTCCAGGTCACACATACTTCTGAGGCATATCTCTGATATAGCGCCAGTTCTAAAATTGCGACCAACTCATTCGAGCTGCGAAGAGTGGAATGTTCTGCTCACAATCCAGGGTAGCATATAGCCGGCCTCAACCGAGTGCCGTGTTTGGTTCCCGTACTCGCAGCCTCAGAGATATCAAGTGCTTGCTAGACATTTTCCCGTTTGCTCTCCATCCGTCTTTCTGAGATGAACCATTCATTCTCTTAGTGTCAGACCTATCCTGAGCATTCCAATTCTTTGCCAAAAGCTCATCGTCATCGCTGGTATTCTTCACCCCGTACTCACTGCTCGTATCCCTCTTTCTTCCAGAAGCTCTTCTATCCCGTGGAATGTGGACCTGTTTCTCCGAAGAAGAAAACGCTCCCGCGATAGAATTGGACGAATTGCCTCTCCCATTTCGTCCTCGCTCAGCTTCAATTGACTCGCTAGTTCTCTCCCCAGATCGTCGCCTCCTCGACTTCTTCCCTTGATTGTAAGATGTGACAAGCTTCGCAGATGACTTTTCCTTGATATCAGCGGCTTGCGACAACTCAGTTTGTGCGCTTGTTTTCGCTCTTTTCTTCCCTCTCTCAAAAAAGCTTGAACCTGCCCCATTCGCCATTTCGAGAACCTTCTGTGACCTCTTTCGTTTCCTAGCAAAAGAACCAGAACGTCTTCTGCCTTCCTCGGCCTTTGGGATGGAAAAGTCATCTGCTGGACGAATTCTCAACTTCAGATACACTTTATTTCCAGCGCCGCTCGCCAAATCTGCCCCTGCCACGATCTCCTGGGCTTCACGCTTGGTTTGCATTTCCAGACTCTCATTATCGTAAGACCTTTGAGATTCAGAGCGACGCGACTTGCTCTTCTTGATGGCTGACGTAATGGTGCTTCCCGTATGAAGCTCGCGATTCTTATGCTCGTTTCTAAGCTTAATTGCGTGGTCTGATCCCGACACAAGCCCATTTCCAACTACCAAAGGGCTCTCTGGACGAGCAGAACTGCTGGTTTCCTTCGAAGACGATGACAACGGAACGCTAATGGATCGAGACTCTGACATCTTCATACGCCTGTTCTCCTTGGACTCAGGTGCATTCTTCCCATTTTCATTATCTTCACTTGACTCCATCCTGCCATCAGAATCGGGTTTCTTACCTTCACTCTGACGGTTTTCCCTTCTTCGTTTCCTCTTCTGGAATACTTCTTCAACCGTAGCTTCCCCTTCCATCACTCGTAGCCACTCGGCCTCTGTGAGGCTGTCAATATCATGCATCACTTTTCGCTTTCGTCTTCCCCGGCCGTGAGACATGAGAATATCTTGCTCCCTTTCCTCTGCAGTCTTCTGATCCACTTCTGGCTGCAGAACCCAGTCTGGGAGCTCTCCTTCTTCAGCAAATATCGGCTTGTATACTCCGTTCTCCGCAGTTTCGTTGTCATACTTTACGAAGTCGTTGTACTCGTCGTCGGTTTGGGCAAAAAGTCGATTCAATTCTTCCACACTTGGAACACTGCCCGTGCTGTCTTCTTCGTTCCTTTGACGCAGAATGTCCTTGAGCATCTGGTGTCTGTCCATTTCTGTACTCTTGTTGTTAAATTGACCTGCTTGGATGATCTGAGCGTCAATCTGTAGCTTTCGATTCGCCTGCTCCAATATCTTCTCTTCAATAGTGCTTGGACAAATCAAACGAAACACTCGGACAACTTTAGTCTGCCCAATGCGATGAGCGCGATCCTGGGCTTGAAGGTCCATCATAGGATTCCAGTCAGAGTCAAATATGATTACGGTATCCGCAGTTTGAAGATTCAAACCAAGGCCCCCAGCACGTGTCGAAAGCAAGAAGCAAAAATAAGGAGAGTCCTTGGCATTGAACTTGTTCAGTAAATTTTGCCGATCGTCAGCCTTCGTCGTACCGTCAAGACGCAGATATTGCACATTTATCGCGGCAAGGAAGTATTCGAGATAATCCAAAGCTGCAGTCATTTGAGAAAAGATAAGAGTTCGGTGCCCATGAAGACGCAACTTTGGTAACATATGGTGGAGCAGGTGAAACTTCCCACTAGCCCTGATTAGATAGTCTTGAGGAAGATTTGCAATCGCCTCAAAGTCATAAAACAGATAAGGGTGATTGCAAACCTTTTTGCATTGCATGAGCAGGTTGTTAAAGGCCCGAACCCCGTTCGACTTTCCAGTGGCCAGCCCGATACGGTTCATTACCTGTCGATAGATTACTTTCTGCCACGAAGACATAGCGCAGTGGAGGACATGTTCAACCTTTTGAGGAAGCTGAGATTCCACGTCGGTCTTCAGTCTTCGAAGCAGAAACGGTCGCAAAACTTGGTGAAGGCGATTGATAACCAAGAGTGTCTCCTCCTCCTCCAGTTCTGCCGAGTCTCCAAGAGCAGTTGTTTCAAAGGGCTTCTTAAACCATGTCTCAAACGTGTCGGCGGAAGCAAAAATAGTCGGCAACAAAAAATTGAGCAGTGCCCACAGTTCAGTGAGATTGTTTTGCAATGGAGTGCCGGTGAGAAGAAGTCGATTGCGAGATTTGTATTTGACACCAAGAGTCATTGCCAGCTTGCAATTCGCGTTTTTCATTCGATGTCCTTCGTCAATAATGATGTACTGCCAGTATATGGGACTGAGCACATTTTGATCTTTCACAGTGAACTCATATGTTGTGAGGACCACGTTGTAATCCCCACTCGCCATTTGAGTCTGTTGAATGTTCTTTCTCGTGGATTTGTCGCCTCTGTATACGACCTTAGTAAGGGAGGGAGCCCACAAGTCCAGTTCTCGAACCCAGTTTCCCATTGTGCTGAGCGGGACGATGATCAGGAATGGACCAGGATTCTTTTTCTTCTCGACTAGGTACGTAATGAGAGATATCGTCTGGATGGTCTTTCCGAGTCCCATTTCGTCCGCGAGAATTCCGTTTAAATTGTTGTTGTACAAAGACACCATCCACTTCAGACCTTCGACCTGATATGCTTTCAGTGTACCATGGACCATTATGGATGGTTGTCGCACTTCTTCTAATACAGAGTGTGTAACAGTATAGTACAAGTCGCGCCTCCGCCTCATCGCATCAATTGGAACCGCATCCCTATCTCGCAACTCTTCATTGAACGTGTTATAGCCGATACCATCCGTACCCTCTGCTCTTTCCCGCTCTCGCTCGACTTGGGCACCTATTCGCATGAGATAGCTGTCTGTCTGTCGCACCAACTGCAGCAAGCGCTCATTCTTGGTGTTTTTCAACAGCTTCAGATATGCCTGTTCATCGTTGCTTCGAAGAAGTCTAAGTCGTTCTATTCTTTCAAGCTTTCTGCGCCTTTCTTCGGCTCTTCTCTTCTCGATTAGATAACGTTCGAAGTTCTTCCAAACACGTGCGCGAGCGTTTTTCGCTTCCGAAATGGCGTTTTTGAAGTCATTGTAATGCAGCACGAGGCGTGCTTGAAGCTCTTTGTTTCTCTGCACCTTGAGAGCTTCCATACGCGACTTATCAAATTCCGCCATGCGAATGCTGTCCTTAGCAATTGTCTGAGGATGTCTCGGAGGCATCTCCGGAACCGTATCAAAGGGTGTTATGCGGGGATACCCATTCGTGTACGAATAGATCGGTGGGTCTCTTCTTCTAAAAAGGCGAGAAAGGTGATCTGGAGGAACACATCGATCTTCTTGAACAGCTAGCGAATACATCTTCTTCATTTCAGTGCATACTCTGTTTCGCACAACCCTCTGCATTTCAAGAAGTGAAAGCTGCTTCGCTTCGATGATAGCGTTCCTTCGCGTTTGCTCCGTCATGCCCAACGGCATCGCCGCCAATTCAGCACGACGGCGTCGTAGAAGACGTAAAATTACACGCTCGCGTTCCGTAAGCACTGATCTTATTTTGGTCTGGTTGTCGAAGTTCTCATGCTGCACCTGTTGAATGCGGCTTGGAGGCGGATACAAGAAAGCTTCCATGACGTGCTCAGGTGTGCCAATTGTGTCGTTCATGACACCTTTCTGCGAAACTATGGCATCGTTCGCGACGTGTTTCTCAGCGCGCTCGGGGACAGGAGCAGGTTTCCGATACCTGGAAAACTGAGCAGAATGGTTAGGGCGGCGATTACTCTGAGCAAAGGTTGTAAAACCTTGAGCGTCAGGCGCCTGCGGCACGGGCGGAACTACTCGAATTGTGGATGTTGGAGCGGTTGGTGGTTTCAAAAACGATACGGTTGGAGCAAATGATCTGTTGACAACGGAAGGAACAGTTGGGATGGGCTGGTATGTACTAGAGGACGGTGGTGGGTTGATCGCAAAGGCGGAAGAGTTGGAGGGATGCAATTGATGCAATTGAGCTGCACGCAATGCGATGTCTGAGGAGTGGGCGTCTGCCGACATTCGACGACGACGCAGATTTGCATGTCGGGTAGAAGCCTTCATGCGCTGGATTTTCTGCGCCATGACAGAGTTCTTGGCGTGCACATCGTTGTGGGCGCGCAGACCGAGCTCGGTATCGGTGGTGATGAGTTTGAGAAGTGCATCAGCAGCAGTGCGCGACAGGCGGGGGAGCAGACTTAGTTTGAGTGGCGCTTGACGACTGGCTGCTAAGTCGAACGAGGGGTGGGTGGCTTGAAATGCATTTGCTTCGGCTACGGCGGCACCGCGGAGCGTGTGGGCGTTCTTGAGCCCCATGATGGCGGCCATGGTGGCGGTGGAGACATCGATGTGAACGGCGCTGGAGACGATGTCGGAGACGTTGGCGGCGGCATCGTTGGAGGTGGGCAGAAGAACGAGGCGAGCCTGGTTGACGAGCTGCAGCAAGGCCTGGATCCTGGGGTCTGACGACGAGACGCCAGAGTCGAGCAGGCGCCGGAGCTGCGAGGCGGCATGGTGAACAATGAGCTGCGGCACCCTGGTGGGGACTCCGGCCGCAAGAGCGGCAATTTCGAGCTCTTTGTTTGCAGACATTAATTTGGGGGGGAGAAATCGAAATCCGAAATTCAGGGGAGATGAAGGGGGTGGTGATGTCCAAGCGGAAGGCGGTAGGGGGGGGGGGGGGGGGGAGGGGTTGAGAGGGGGAGGGGGGGGAGGGGGGAAGGAGCGGGGAGAGAAGACGGCACGCGCAAACCGTCGTCGCGACTGGGGGGGGGGAGAGGTGGGGGGGGGGGGGGGGCGGCGTTCGGTCGGTTGACGAAGGAGACGCGCGGGCGGCGGGCGGACAAGCGCACGGCGTGCGGCGGCTGGCGCGCGCGTTCCACTGGCTGCTGCGCCGCTACAGCAGCCATGCGCGCCGCGCCCCGAACGGTCCGCCGCGCGAGCACTCGCGCCGCAACGGGCGCGGCCGCGCCGGACAGCGCGCACACGTGCGCGCCGCGCCCTCACCACAGCAGCCGCCGCACGCGCGGCGGCGGCGCGCCGCGCTCGCGCGCGCGCAGCGCGTAGCAGAGCGCGGCGGCGTGGCGCGCGTCCACGCCCACGTCCACCACGCGCGCGCGCGCCGCGCCGCCGCCGCCGCCGTCGTGCAGGTCGCGCACGCGGCCCGTGCGCGCGTCCACCGCGAACGAGCGCAGCCCGCGCGCGATGCCCTCGCCCGTGCACTTGACGAACGCCTCCTTGCGCGTCCACATCGCCAGGAAGTGCGCGCGCAGCCGCGCGTCGTCTGCGCCGTCGCCGTCGCCGTCGCCGTCGCCGTCGCCGTCGCCGTCGCCGTCGCGGCCGCGCGGCGGCAGCTGGGCGATTTCGTCCGCGTGCAGGCTGCGCCGGATCAGCCGGTGCAGCCGGCGCACGGCGCGGTCCGTGCGCTCGATGTCGATGCCTACTGCCCGCTCGCGCGACACGCACAGCAGCGCGGTGGTGCCGCTGTGCGTCGCGTTGAACGTGAGCGACGCGCTGTCGGGTAGGTATGGCTTGCCGTGCGCGCCGCGCTTGATGTGGAGCTGCGCGGCGCTGGTGTTGTGCAGATACCGCGCCAGTACGTCGCGCACGAACGCTCGGCTTGATTGAAATCGCTCGCGCGTCTGCGCCGCGGGCATGAGCCGTCGTCAGATGTCGCTCGTTTGTGCCGTTATGGCTTGGTGCAACGTACCGCAGCGTTTGTCATCTTGTCCGCTTTAGCCTGTTCTTCCCCACTCAGCACGTCCGCCCACATGTGCCTCAGTCTCACGTCACATAGGTCTGCCCTCCAGACGTCCATTCTGTTTCGAGTTATGTCCATGCTGCAATCCACGTTCACCGTCCAGGCTGTCGGCTTCATTTTCTCGTTCCAACTCCCTGAACTCAGAATCGTTCGAAGCCTTGTTTTCGTGCATCGTAAACCACGCCAGCTCATATCCTCTGGTCTGATCTCCAACACGATCGAGGTGTAGAAGGTTACCGCGCTCCCAAAATATAAAAAACTCGATGATCATCACAGACATCACAGAGAGCAACTACACGCCGTTCAATTTCGGACAAAGCTACCTGCACTGTATCAGCTCTACACGCGTTTCACATGCAGTAGCTTTCTATCCTTACCTTTGGTAGATCTGTCGGACAGAGTAGGAGCGACAGAGTCTCTCCCTCCTACCCTGCCGTAGGCACGCTACCCTATTGACTTTCGTCGACATCGCCCATCATGCTTTCTGCGAGTCGAACCGAGTCACCGTCTTACATCTGCAGGAATCAACTTTTAAAACCTTCCTTATCGTTCTACAATCGCAGTCGGGTCCGGATACAAGCCGCGACGTGGCCATGTCCAGCGCGCCGCTGCATAAATTTAATCGCTACTATCTTCTTGCTTTAATTCAATTCCATGCCGATATATATCTACCGCCACATTCGAATTGCAGACTAAAACTCTTCTACTCGTCAGCAACTTGCAATGCAGAAAAGGCACCAACAATAATACTGCTGTCGCTTTCCTCACGGAGAGCTAAAATGGAATGAATGTCGGCCTTCCTTTTATCAGCAGCTGAAATCTCGTATCATAACAGATACTGGCAGTCATATCTCCTTTCCATTCGCATCCCTTCCATTTTTGCGTTGCCGGGGGGAGGTAGCACTCCGCTTTTCCTGGCGAACCGCAGCGAACGGTTACGAAGTACTGTTCCTCTTCTATATTTCCCGCTTTTTGTAGTGAAGCAATCGTCACCACCCTACTCTGCTTATCTGCTCACCTCTTACTTTCCAAGCCGCACTGGAGCGCAAAGTACGAGATCGAAAGACAGCCCTCCGCTTAGTGTCCAACATGTTTTGGACGGGCTCGTCTCGTGAATACAACTCATCTGATTCCGACCCATCCGACTTGTCCGATGTTGAAGAACCAAGATGGACTCGAGCGTCGAATCGCCGTTCTGCCAGGTCCAAGAACGCAAGGCACTACGCCCGTTCTCGAAAGAGATCTTCATGGTTTGGTCGTTTCATGAACGCCTCCGATTCTTCCTCATCCTCGCGTAGAAGGACTAAGAAGAACAGCAAGAGGTCCAGGATGCGCTTTGGTCTCTGTCCGTACTCATCGCAAGGATGTGGAATGGTATGTTCATTTTGTATCCATATTGAGTTCAGCTATCGTTGCACGTTTTACTAGGGCGCTTTTGCTAACATCGCTTGTTCTTTCCGTTTTACTTGTTTCTAAAGATTCTTCTGGCTATTTTACTTACGGTGTACCTAGCAGACTTTTTCAGCTTACTGGTCTGGGACTCTACAGGAATTGGGTACAGAACCGACCGTGCTGGTCATTCCAGCTCCCTGGCACACAATGTGGCCTCCATACGCGCCAAAGAAGGTCAATCGTCCTCCAAGAATCAAAACCTCCCCAAACAAGGACATGAAGAAACGCGAAGTATATCTTCAGAAGGACGAAATGGCGACGAAGGCGTAAATGAAGAAGCAAGGGGTCTTGCTTCTGATCAAAACTTCGATTCGAAACTGCCTGGAGAACAACCAGAGCAGCAAAGCGCAGAACTACCAAAACATCCGATGAATCGCAATATTATTGAACTACAAGTTCCCGGTGGAACTGGAGTCCTTTCTTTGGAAACGGTTAAGGATTACTATCGAAAGCTTGCAAAAGCCTATTTGGAAACCTTCAATGGCGGAATACACCGCCAGATGTTCTTCGATGTCTTGCGTAGGAGAACCTATTCTCTAACGCCACCTGGAGCCAACAAAGGAGTTCAAACAATCTTGTTCCAAATTATCGACGGCAGGGTATATATGATGGATCCTTATGAAGTTCCCAGAAACTCAAAACCTTTTTACAGGACGAGAATCAACGAGGTCATATGGCTGCTTTCCCGACTTGCCGAGGAGGGGCGTATTAAGAACACCGAGTTCCTCATGGCTATTCACGACTGCGTTCAGACCGTCAACAAGGAACACACCTACCGTGGTGCCCATTATACTGAGAGCAACCCTGCTTTCACAATTGTGTCATGCAACTTCTCCAACAACATTCCTTTCCCCATGTGGGAAGGAAGTAAGCACAGAGATGGAGGTTTCTCTGGCTGGGATGAGAACATGAAGCTGTACGCCGTAGATGATATTCCGTGGGAGCAGAAGCAAGATAGGGCAGTTTTTAGGGGTGGTAATAGACCAAGCATGTACTTCCGAAATAAGTCAGACGCAGATTCGCATTGCCAGGACGTTGGAAGAACGAGGCTGCTTTACTTGTCACAGCAGCAACCGGATGTTCTTGATGTTTCCGTCGGTGGCACTTGTGCAGGAGTGCACACACAGTTACAACGTCTAGAACCAAGAGAGCATCACAAGTTCAAATACATCTTGTATGCCGAAGGCAACTGCATGTGGGCAGACCGTACTAGACATCAAGTATTTGGGCCGTCACTAATGATCAAACAAGAAACTCCATGCGGGCAGTTCTTTGAGCCACTTCTGCGACCGAACACTCACTATTTACCAACAGATTTCTTCTTCACGGATACAGTCGAAAAGGTCTCATGGGCTCGTGAGAATGACAACACGGCCCGTGAGATGGTCAAGAATGCGAATGAATTTGGACACAACTTTCTCTCTTTGAAAGCAATTGAAGCGTACGTGGACGTTTTGCTTCAAGAGTATACTTCATTGCTTGTGGAACCTGAAATCAAGCTAGAGAACGGAGCGATTGATGTAACGAATAGGCAGGTGTGATGGCTGTATCGCCTAAAAATGCAGTTTTGCAGGAAAAGTATTTCATCAGCAGTGCTGCTGAGGACTAATTGGCATTCAAACCACGAATTCACTCGTTAGATTGTAGAGTCCATGTTAAACTTTTTGATTATCTTAACCAGACGTTGGGTTTTCAATGCATCTAGTTGGAGGAATATTGCCACAATGAAAACAACAAAGAACTTGCTACTTGGTAAACTCATGGCACAGATTGGAAAGTTTAGAGACAAGGGGTGCAGGAGAGTTTGAGTCAGCTTATTCGGTGCTTACTGTATTAGGGGAGCGTCTCTTCCTAGTCTTTAACTTAGAAATGAAACCGGTACTAGAACGTCAACTTTTGTAGAAGTCGAGTCGCGGGGGATACAATCATTAGTTTTATCCTCAACAGAACAGGGAAAATCTTTTTCAAAAGATGGATGTAAGGATCGAATGTTCCGTAGTTCAGGGAGGAGTGAAAAGAGCTAGCGATGCAGGAGGACTCATCATCATCATCGCGATGATCGGGTTGGTGGCAGAGCGTCAAGACATGGACTGGAACGAAAGTCCCTGCTGGAACACACAGACAGGACCACCGCTCTGTCCTTTACGTTAGTAACCTGGGGAACTCGCATCAAGCCTTCCTCCACAACTTTCCATTTGGGGACTATGGAATTATTCCTAAGCCCTCCGCCTCGTCTTTGTGTCACTCGAGACAAGCTCTGACTGCACAATTGAATAACCTTAGATAATCGCAAGGCTTTCGTTTATAACGTTAGAGTGAACGAGTCGAGCTCCTGGTAATCATCAATGAGTTGGATTCAATGGTAATGGTTGTGAATGACCGGAAAGAGTATGGTCACTCGATGTAATCCTGCCCGGCTCTGGTTCGCGCAAATCAATGCTCAGTCCACAGACTACGTCAATTCCGCGTCACGGGTGAGTGATAACCATTGAGAAAGGTATAGTGGCGAAGGGGCAAAAGACGGAGAGACAAAGAGACAGAGAATGTCATCGGACTTTCTTGGCATTTTTGATGCAATGAAATGCCCGTGTCCCTGAGCGACAGTAATCTATACCAAGGGTATGGCTTCGAAAGTATATGAGACGCAGAGCGGATAAAGGGTAGATACACTTTTTTGGTTCGAGTTGAGCTATGTGTCATCCCAATCGAATGCATGCGTGTGATCTCAACAGAATCCTTCCCCCGGTAGCTCTCCATTATCCCTGCTAGAGGCAAACTGCCTGACAAAAGAGGGCAACTGTCAAAGTCAGACTTTGGCAGTTTGCAAGCCGAAGTCATGAAAACAAATATCAAATCTCAGCTCTTTAAGGTTCACACGGTTCAATGACGAGGAAAGAAAAGGCAATGGACTCTCTATAGAAGTCCATTTTGCAAAAGGTATGCATGCTCTCTGCAGCTGGTTACCATCTGTACCACAAGAGGCTATGGAACATTGGTTCGATTGCGAACTCTCCAACCATTCACCGAGCTCGGGGACGATGGTAAAATGTAAACGGTCGGTTTTTGCTGGTTAAGAGAACCTTACCGTGGCAGGGGTGATCTATGCTTCGGTGAATGTGTTCCGATCCTCGATAAGCGTGCGGCTCTATAGCGTTAAAATAGTTAAGTAATAAAATAATTCACAACCGATTGAAGTTTACTCCGTCTCATCGTTTACATAAGTCTCTTGCCCCTACGCGTAAGATCTTCAACCTGGCTTTTGCCGAACTCTGCAGGTTAGGGATCCCCGTTGATGAACTCGTAAATTGAATCGTCTTCGTGTTACTGGCACGGGAGGTTTCCAAGTCATCCTAAGGTGAAAAACTGTTTCCACAAGGCTAGAGTGCATGCCTGTGCACAATCGCGCTTTGCAATGCCGATAATCATCCCCAGCAGAAACCGCCTTAACTCCTAACAAAGCATTCGAAACCTGTGCTCATTTCAGCCTTCCATCTATGTCGTTTTCAAGCCTTGCCAGTGCGAAAGCCCGCACGGAATTGCAAGATTCTATCACCGATTTGAAACAGTTTGAAAAGGTTCTCACTGATTGTTTTGCTGACGGAACAAGAGCTGCAGCAGAGACCGCATCGATATTTTTATGCGGGCAGGCAACAACACAAGCAAGTGCGCAGCACATCAGCAATGCCTTGAAGACTCTTCCATCTTCCGTTTCTGTTGAAAATGCTCCGCCTTTGGTGTATGTGTGTGCGTTTCTTGCCGCAGGGTTCGGTAATGAATCATGTAGAGCACCCCTTCAAGCGTTCTCGTTCGCAAGGACAGAGGTAAAAGTTGCTGCGCTAAAGGTGATTACAGAACTGATGGTCCAGAGATTGGCGTCCGAGCAGCAAGACTGTTCTTCCTTGCTTCAAAGATTGGGTGGCGTTGTTTTGGAGTCCACAGGCGACGTTTATGAAATGGACCTCTACCATGTCGCCAAAGATGTAACAGCATTGGCAGAATACGTGACTGAAGAAGACGAAACTGAACTTCTAGAGTTCGCCTTGAGCTTATGCGACGGGAGATCTCCATACATACATCTCTATGGCGGCCGGTCCCTTTCTCCTCAGTTTCAAGGACTCTATATCAATGAAGTAGTCAACATTGCCTCTGACGTATCGTCCATGGATCGAATACTATCTCGTTGTTTAATAAGCGGTATGGAGATTGGGAACACAACTGCCTTTCAAGTTCTTTGGAATTCACATCGCGAATGGGTTCTAGAGGCCTTTGAGATTTCCGGATTCGATCTTCCTCTGTTAATCTTGTCTATTCTGATGGGCCAAGATGCGTGGCGAGGAAACTTTGGGGCATGCGCGAAAGTGATGGCGACTGTGATGCAGATTATCAATCGCATTGGTACAACCGTGAGAGTTCCACGTCTCGTTTCACTGTTTATTTCATCACTCTGTCAAGCTATCGGCTCCATAGGAATGGCTGCCGGTGCCGAGCCGCTTGCAAAGAACGCTGCGTCTGTCATTCAGATGGTTAGAGGTATGGGTTCTGATGATAAATCTCTTGGACAAGAACTTGCGCGAAGAACGAGCAAGGCTCTGAATGAGGCAGCAAAGCGGGAATGGCCAGCTTCAGCCTTTGTTCTCGGCGTGATCCGAAAGTTGCTCATCATTTGGAGGTCTCCAAAAGCTGTTGAGGATTGGCTCAAGGGTGACTGTGAGATTCTCGTCAAGGAGAACACAGGACTTTTTGACAGCAGTGAGACCGAGGCAGGAGTTCTTAGTTCCCTGGCGCAGGATTCTGCACCCAAAGAAATATCCCAGGACTCCCAAGAAAGCAGGTACGCTTCAGATATACCGGCGTTTTCTGTTCTAGGTATGTTGCTCGCCTTGATGCGGCATGAGAACTCCCGTGTGCGGTATGGTTGCCTCAAGCTGTTGCGAAAAGTACGCAAGGAAAGCTTATTCTTATTCTTCTTTCCTTCAATTATGATGCTCCTTCAGGAAGAAACGAACGGTCTAATTGTAGCAAGTTATCTACGAGAGATCATGACATCCCCAGCTCTCATGTCTCGAGTTGAAACATGTAATGTTGTTTTCAGTACTTTGATACGTCTTTGTCAATCTCACATCAATTCAGAGGCTTATGGAGTCGTTTTGGTGGCATTCGCATGGGCCTCAGAATACGCCCCATCAATTGGTATTCGTCTTCTTGTGAGAGAGCTTGAACGACTCAAGAATTCTTTTGATTTAACTAGAGCTCAAGCTCGTACGGCAGCTGCCGCGGCAATTCACAAACTGGCAGAAGTGCGTCCGTCGCGCTGCACGGATCTAATTCCTTTCATAAGTTTGTGTATCAGTCCAAAAAGCATGGAAGTTGCTCCGCGGGCTTCGTCATTGTGTTTCGATGTCATGTACCTCATGGCGAAAGAAGAAGTCCTGGAGCCAATTAAAGCAGTCAGAGTTGTTTTGAAAAACTTTCCAAGCATGGAGGTTGTTAATCCCGAAGCTATGAGAAGTTATCTAAGACTACTGAGTGTGTCTGCAGAGGGAGAAGGGAACAAAAAGAGACGGAAAGTCATGCAAACCGCGACAGAAATGCTTCGTAAGTGCATCACAGATCTCAGCCCTGCCGAATCCAATGGCGCATATGAAAGAGCGTTAACCTTGTCATGGGAAGCTGTAGAACAAGCAGCTCTCTCGCTCGCACAATTTACGGTTGATGAGATTCTGAGGAGCGCATTCGTCGACGAAGAACCCTTGATTAACTTAGACGAAGAGAAAAGACGTCTGGACCGAATTGAAGAATGCAGTGCCCAGTTTGTTCGAGGTGCCCTCCTGACCGCTGAACGTGCTCGATTAAATCGGAGCAACGCTTCAGTGGCCCTGGAGAAACTCATTGAGAAGACTATATCGCACGAGTGGAAAACAAGAAAAAAGAGTAGTTTTGATCCAGAGCGGATCGGAAAGCTCCGAGCCACATCAGAAGCTCTACGGCGCGCTAGGAAAGCTCAAGGACTAATTGAACAAGATGACTTGGCTCGGGGGGATCAAGCACGGGCGACATACATCCGAGCAACAACTAGTTTTCCAGTTGGAGTCCTTCGATCTGCTTTTCACCTGTGCGTTGATGAGAACGAAAGCACTGAAGAAAATCAGACCTCTCTGTACAGACCGAACTGCACAGCTATGAGGGTAATAACAAATACAAAGATTCTTAGTCCTGCTCTACCGTGGGCGAGCATGGTCGAAGAGACGGTTTCCAGTCCCGGCACTGACCCTTTTGTGAAAGCCACTTGTTTTGCGATCTTACGCAATATTCATGACAATAACTTTGAAGTGAAGGATAAGCAGTCAAAATGGTTCGGCTCTCAATGCCCATTGTTCAATAGCAACTGCTCAACCACAGTCGGAGAATCAAAGCAGATGTTCCTGGGAATGGCGGAGTTGTTTCCGAATGAATTAGAACGGCTTTTGAGGGAAACGGGAAAGAATCTGCCAGATAGCATGATTGAAGCATTCATAAGAAGTTGTGCGGAGATATCTCCAGAGGGACGAGGGCTTCAGATTGCTGCAGAAGGGTTGTTTAAATCCCTCTACGAAGTAGAACGGCATTTTGATGACCAGTCAAGAAAGGAACTGGAGCGGTGTATTGTTCAAATCGGTTTGAAGAGATGTAAGTCATCGGCTGCTTTGGAAGTAGTGACCAACGCAGATAGCGGCAACCCATCAGTGATCCGCGTAGCCTGTCTATACGGTAGCTATCGGACTGTCAGCTTTGCAATGCACGGGCTTCTCTCTCGGGTTAGCAGTACAGGGGACAAAGAGCTTGCTGGAGCTGTAGGTCGCTCGATTCGTTTGCTGCCGTTTTCACAACGTAGGGATATCTTGTTGATGATGTTTGAAAATATACAAACTTCCTCGGGAATGAAGCGAAATGAAATGGTTGAGATATCCGTTGACATAGCAGCTCACGCACTAATGGTGGGAGGATTGGCGCCTGGTGGAAGAGCTTTGCTGTTTGCTTCGCTTTGCTCGAAGAGTAGAGATGAACAGCAAATGATTCGACGTTTGCTAAGTTTTATTTCTTCAGTGACGGAGGCTTGAGGACAAGACATGAAAAGAAGGCACCGATCCTGAATCCCCAATATTAATGTGGCTATAAAGGAATTGTAGCCGACGCTCATTCTTTCTTTTTACTCTTGTCTCCCACCTGTTCCCTCTTCTTTTCTGCAGTCAGTTATCCCTTCTGTAGGGCAAGAGCATAATTATTCTAGAAAATGCCTTCTCCTTGCGAGAGAACACTTTAGAGGTTAATGCTTTTGCTGACACAAAGCTCAGTGAGCGTAACACGGTACAAATCAGATTTGTAGTCAGCAGCTACGTTGATAGGGAAAACATTATAAGTGCTGGGGGTCCTTAGCAAAACCCCACGTGATACGAGCAATAAGCGTATCACGCTCATAAAAAAGAAAGAAGAAGCCTTCTCCTTTGGTGAAGACAAAGCTTTATTCATTTCTGTGACATGAAGGTATTTACGAAGAGCCGTTTCCCCCACCTTGTTGTGCACGAAGATGCTGAGTAACATCGAACGTCCACATTATGGAAGTAAACTGGAAATAAAAGCGGCGTATTCTCTTTCTCCTTCACTACCTCTTTAATTCGGACGACATCCTCTAATTCCTAGCTAGGATGTAGTAAAACTATCATTCCCAGAAAATATTCTCTCGTCAGAAAGGCCAACAATCTATGTGGATGTTTTCTAATCAAGTCAGGAAGAGTAAGGTTCTGACGCTCAGCTACTGGTGGGAGTGTTTCTCGACGTGTGGAGTTTGTCAAGGGGCATCGCAAAACTACGAGGTCTGCATCCCGTGTGACGTTTTTCCCGCATGCTCAGCACTTAGTTCTACGTTAAGATATGATGCGACTGAATGAAGAGTTGCAACATGTCTGGTGTAGAACTGCCCAAGTGCTACTTCTGCCTTTCGCATGCATTATTCGTTCGTACACTAAGGAAGAACTTTTGCAACAGACTGTTCTCTGGAATGAAAGAAGCTGACCATCTCTTAGAACATTGCATAGTCAAATTCTGAAGACTAAATTGTCGTGCCACACCAATGGTAAAGGTCACACCAAGTTGATGAAACTACAACGCAAATTGTCGCTTAGCAAGTCTCGGGTGAACACATATTTCTAAACCGTTTTCTTTGCGTAGTTATTTACGTTTCTGTGATCGGGTTAATCGTCAATCGAAATTTGTTGCTTCGTTGATGAAAGCATGGCAGAATTTAGAATTGCGTGGAGATCGTTTCAGTTTTTGTTCAATTCGTGCTTCGCATTCTTTTTGCTAGCAAAGATTGTTTGGTGTGGCGTGACATAAACTCCCTTTTGTACTGGGCTGTTTCTTCTTCTTTACTGAAAACGAAATAATGAAAAACGCTTCTACAAGCTTCATGGAGAATAAGTCGGAAACTGGCCAGGGCACAGATGAATCCCTAACCAATGAATGAGTGCTGTTCTCTGGTCAAAACAGGTCTTCATAAAATTGAGAAGACAAATGACGACGATGATTACAAGATGACATTGTAGAGGGTGTGAGAGCAAAGAGGATACCAGCTATGCTACATGTCCGGTGTAGATTATTTGATAAAGGAGGCTGTAGTTGGCGAGTAACACTATGAGTGTGACTATAGAGGGGAACCGTGGTCATGTTATTTGTGTATGTGCTTTTACTGTGAATGATGAAACGAAATCGGAAGAAGCAAAGACGAAAACTGTTACAGGGCTACAGGGCTATTGGAAGGAGTCTGCAGTGGAGATCGGCGTCGAAATGGAAGCACGTATCATCAGGACCAGGGCACGGGCAGGATATTCGAAACCTATTCTCTCATTGAGTGTCGCACCAATGATGCGACAGTTCTTCGATGCAGGCGCTGCTTAGCACAGAGTGATGTAGGCTACATCATGGTAGCATTTTGCAACTAGTGATTTCTTGAGGGAGTTTGCTAGAGTGCTGTGGCTTCTCAAAGAACAATAAGCACTGTGTCTAACGGGGCATGTGGATGTCAGCAAATGAAGGTCATCATTAAATTAATGGTCAGGAAAGCCTGCGCTGTCGGCGCTAGATTCGGCTGGTATCCTTACCCTCGACCCTTCGGCGTCACAACCTGCAACGGCCCGCGGGGACAAGCCCGAGACTCGGGTCACGGTGCGGACACATATTAAATTTATTATATCTGAGACAGCTAACAGTTTCGATCAAATGTATGAACCGGTTGAGTACAGTCCTTACAGACATTTGTTTCAAAACCAGGCAGGTTATGATACGGCTGTCAGCACTCAAAACGAATCGCCTGTTGGTAGCCGTGACCGCAGTGTGTGACACGCAAGACCCGTTTGTGGCTCTCCGAAAGATTTGATCTGCGCGATTCTATAGTTCCCGACGCCTGTTTTGAAACATCTGTGCCGTTCCTTTCCTTCCACGCCGAAGCACAAGGCTTGCATCCTTGTATCTACATTGAGACAATCGAACCGAGTCCGCACACCTGGTGCAATCTGTATATCTTCTTCTTGCTCCGCTCTTGTGTTTGACGTGGTCAGCACAGCGCTTCTGGGTGTTTCACATCCGTTGTATGACCGAAGATGGAAAACAGAGCTTCCTCTCGAGAGAAGGCTCGTTCTCCCGGCGCGCCCCGCGTCGCGGCGTCTGAGGGAAAACCTCAACAGCGAAACGCCTCTTCGGGAGAAACACCATCCAAATCCCCCAAACGCCAGAAAGCATCCTCTCAAAAGAGCGACAAGAAACGCAACACCAACGTTACTAGCTCACATGTCAAACCAATCTGTCAGTTCTTTCAGAGGACTGGGACGTGCAAGTTTGGGGACAACTGCCGTTTCTCTCATGATGTCAGAATCTCGTCTAGACGTGAAGCTTCTTCATCGGCAAGCGCATCATCTTCTCAACAGAACGCGAAGAAGACCAAATCCCAGTTATCCACCAATGACTTTAGACCTATTTGCAACTTTTTCGCTAAGACTGGCACGTGCAAGTATGGTGATAACTGTCGCTTCTCTCATGACGCAAAGAATGCATCCAAACGCCAATCACCACAGTCTGCACGGTCATCAACCGCAGCTTCCCCACAGGCTTCTATGGATGTAACGCAGTTTATTCAACGTATTGAGAATATTGTAAGACGACCAAATGCAACTTTGAAACTTGATCATCAACATGACCTTGACCTTTGGAAGCAGGCATGGTCTGCGGTTGCGGTGGGAGCGGAACTGTCTAGTGGAAGTGCACTTCTTGCCATGCTCATGCGCCTACCGGCCTCGTCAACGTTTCTTCCTTCCCTGCCCGATGTATTGCGCACCCTAGCTCGTATAGGACAATACACCGCTGAGACAAACGTTCCAGACAAAGTGCGTCTCAAGACTTTTGAGCTCATCGCTGATGTATATGAGCATCGTTTGCGAGGAAGAGAAGGAACCATTTCAGCGTCTCTGAGGGGTGTTTGCATTGAGAAAACTGCTGCACTTCGCGCAAATATGCATACAGGCTTGATGAAGGCCATTGGAAGCCCAAAGACAGCTGAACGCGCATCCAAGTTGTTGATCAGGAGTCTTACGTTGTTTGATCGCTTTATCTCAGATCTGAAGGGCCGTGAAGGCGGAAAAGAAGAGGAACGCGCACCGAACAATGAACTCGATTCGTGGTCAGGCTGGCGAAATGCTACGGTCGGTTGGTTGCAACGCGCCTCGTGGCTGAATGCTACTCAACTTCACAAAGAGTATGAGAGTGTAGAGCATTATGCCGAGACGTTGTGTGCACTCATGACCGCCCTTGCATTCTTCTGGGGAGCCGGTGCCATGTTTCCCAAATGCCGCGTGAGAAGGGATGGTGCCAATGCTTGCGACCAGCCTTTACACGTCCAAATTCATACTGCTAACAATCTGTTGTGTGGGCAGAAGTTACCAAATCGCCAAACGTGCACTGGGAAAGCAACTTGGCGGTGCGTGAGACATGGCCACGACCATATTTGTGAGCGATGTCTTCAAAGAACTCAGGAGGTATTGGTTGGAGAGCCGGGACCTCGAGCCTCTACGGATATCTACGACGCGGTCGTTGAGCGTGAAACGACTCGCCGAGATGGTATTGTCTACATCGCTTCGAAACTTGAGTCGAGAAAACCACCAGCGATTACACCGAATTGGAGGACTACCTACCGATTGAACTGCTCTGCATTGGTTGGAATTGTTCGCCTCGGAGCTTCTTGTGAGCCCTTATCCTCTCAGAGTCGCGTTGAATGGGCAGAAATTGTTCCAGTCAGCCCTCAAGCAGGACCGGCAAGCGATTTCAATGAGAGAGCTCGTGGCCGAATTGCATTGCGTTTGCTCACGCGTGCCGATCTTTCTACTCTTGCGGGAACATGGGAAGCACTGCGACCTGGGTCCCGAATTGCCGTAATCGACTTGCAAGTGTTCGTCCCCGAAGTCGTATCAGTATTGTCTGCTTTGACTGACCCTGGCCTCGTGGATCACATGCACCACATTCAGTTCTGGCCCCAACTTGTGGGTAATAGTCGAGCTGATGAAATGCAAACCCCAGGATCTAATGTGTCAGAAGTTATCAGATTTGCTCTGGACAATACCCAAATGGATTTGATAAACAGGTTAGAACCGTCAACTAAGTCCCAACTGTGCGAAAAGATTACCAACCTTGCACGTCAGACAAACTTGAGTGGAACTCAGCTGCAAGCATTTGCTGCTGCTCTTTCTAATAGCCTGCATTGTACACAAGGCCCGCCTGGTACTGGAAAAAGCTACCTTGGAGTTGTGCTTATCAGAGCTCTTGACTTGATAAGAAGAGTTGCTGTTCGTTCTGGTAACGCAGTGGGGCCGATTGTAGTCTTGTCTTACAAGAATCATGCTCTAGATGAGATCTTGGGCGATTTGATAGACACTCGTCAATGGTCAGGAGCAATCATTCGTTGCGGGAAAACTGAAGATCATAGGTTAGCATCTTCCATGGAACGCAAGTCTAAGGAGGAGCAGAAAGCACAAAAGGTTTTGACAGAACGAGTGGCCACTTTGCGAAGGACAAGGCGCATCATGCGGGATATTCGTGCCCTGAGTTCGGCTTTTGCTGACGAAACTGGCATCTCACTGCATTCTTGGATGTCAAGCTTGAAGATCATGGAAAGCGACGAATCTGAGCTTTCTAAGCGATGGGTTCTGGAAATGTTGCGATTCTTTTTGTATAGGAAGCGATTTGATGAAGAAATAACCAGTGAGGAGGCGTACAACCTGCTGCGACGCACGATGCGTCAAGAGTCCGAGATGGGTATACCATCTGTACATGACTGTGAGTTGTTCTCAGTCATGCCAGGACTGCGAAAAGGTACTGAGCATTGGTTTACAGCCCGGACCGATCAATTCTATTTCTTGCTGGGCGAGTGGTTGGCTGGGTCGAAGCCGCCACCGCGATGTGCTGCCGCGGAATGTCTGTTCGCCAGTGAAAGGGAGGGAGCATTCTGCAAGGAACTCCACGGTTGTTGCTTACGAGGTTGCTTCAAAAGGCGGATTGAAGATCTTTACTATTGCGAAGGCCATCGATGCAGATATCAGGATGCTATCTGCAAGTTACCCAGAATGGAAGGGGCCGATATTTGCCAAGATCATGCTTGCATCTACTGTCTTGAGTACGGGATTGTTCCTGTGCTATCAAAGAGTGGTGCAACAGCTTGTAAGAATCATTCCTGTCAAGTTGATGGCTGTGCAAATGTATTTCTTGCTCCAGCTTTACCATTTTGTACAAGACACTGTTGCCGCCTATGTTTTCAGTATGCTCGCACTGACCCTGACTTTGTGAAATCCGCGCATCGAGTTGGAGCTTCTCAGTTCTGTATAGAACACAAGTGCTCGGTTCGAGATTGTGAGAACAACCGAGATCTACGGCATACTCCCCAACTTTACTGCATACACCATGGCTGTATGGAATGCAGTGGTATTCGTCAAGTAATTGACTTTGCTATGCCAGAATCAGGACTGTGCCCCCAGCATAGATGCGCAAACATTCTTGATGGACAGCTTTGTGGTTTGCGAAGAGTCAATGACTCGAAGTTCTGCGATGCTCACACATGTCGCTTTTGTCGTGAGGAAGGCTTGTCTTTGGAGAAGCTCGTGGTAGATTGGCCACCTCGGAACGTTTGCAGCCATCATCGGCTATGTGAGCACCTAACCTCAAGTGGGGAGACCTGTAATGAAAGAGTTTCTTCCTCCAGCGCAAAGTACTGCGAGAAGCACCAAAGAAGGGGCAGAAGCTTTGGAGAATATGGGGCAATACCTAGCATAAAAATGCAATGCGAGGGTATAACCTCTAAGGGGCGTAGGTGCAGAGCAACTAGGCCTTGCGAAAAGCCGCCATTCTATTGCATAGCTCACGAAGCTCAAAAGCCTGATTCGGAATCGGAATCGGAAACGGAATCTGAATCAGGAGATGGGTCGTATGCATCAGATGGACCGGAACAACGCCTTCAAGATGGAATCTTCAAAGATGTAGAGTCCGAGGCAGAAACCCTTGGTACAGGTGGGGACGATAAACTACAACAGCCCGGAAACAATGATCCAGGTGAACTTGTGCTGGGCAAAGGCACTGTCGAGACATTTTCGATGAAGAAGTTCGTTACACTGGACGGTGATCCACTCACGGATGAACCCGTTGTTCGAAGCGATGGGATTGGAAATACTACTGAACTGAGCGAGCATGGGGTGAAACCTGATTTGAATGTAGTCGCCAGCGGTGTTCCTAGCCAAGGGCCTTCCGCTCTTATTGAAGAAAGAGCCCCCGATGTTCGAGAGTCTCAGGGGATAGTGACTGCAAAGGAACTGGAGCCCGAACAGCCAAGCGAAGGTTTCGCACACAATAATGATGTAGGCGATATCAATGCCGAACGTGATGCAATGGAAATGTCTCAAGATCATATTGTAGACGAAGCGGATGGCTCCTCGACTGATTCAGAATCATCCGAAGAGGAGATCGCTGATCAAATGAGACATCTTCGTGATATTGTTGACATTGCTTCTGCTTCGGGGTCAGATTCGGATGTAGAAGATTCTGCAGTACCCGTGCTTTCGCACGGCTGCCAAGGTGATAGCATATCTGCAGCCCCCGAGGACTGGGATTGGAACTTGCCCCTAATCGACCGATGGAGACATGTGGCTTCTTTCCTTGAAGCTGTTCTTGCAAGCATCTCTGCTGTAGCAGAGACTGCCGACAGCTACGTTGAATGTTCAAGGCGTGAGTTGGCTGAGGCCGCTGCATACTCGTTTAAGAGTGCACGAGTGATTGGTGCTACTGTGATTGGAGCTACTCGACGTCTTCATGCCTTGAGAGCTTCAGAGCCATTTGCCATGATTGTGGAAGAAGCATGTGAAGTGCTGGAACCTACACTGGTTTCTGTGCTTTCAGTTCGCTCCCTTCGAAAGCTTGAACTAATCGGTGATCACCGGCAGCTCCCAGCTTACGTGCAGCCGTGTTGGTTCTCTGTGCAAGTAGCAAACCCTTCCATTGAGGTCTCACTTTTCGAAAGATTGGTGCTCAATGATCCCTCCTCATGCACAGTACTCGACGTGCAACGTCGAATGCGACCATTCATTTGTGATTTAACTCGTTGTGAGTATGACGACATAGTTTGCATCGAAGACTTTGCAACCACAAAAACTCAACTAATTGGGGACAAGCTCGGAGACTTCCGATTTATTCGACATCTTGCAAAATGGCAAGCTGAGGAAAGGGATTTATGGTTTGGTAAAGGCGCGATCGTACCGGGTGTCAAACCCCAAGTTTTCTTCTGGGATCTCCCAACGAAAGAAGGACGCGCTGCAGTAGGACTTTCGAGATGTAATTATGGAGAAGCCGATGCTTGTGTTGCCCTCGCGCATTGGCTTGTGTACAGCGGAGTACCACCAGGTTGCATCACTATCATTACCCCATACAAGGGTCAAAAACTCACCATACTCGAAGACTTAGAGATGTTTCAGATGACAGAGTGAAGCGGATATTTGTGTCAACTGTGGACCGGTATCAAGGAGATGAAAATGACATTGTGATTCTGTCACTCGTTAGCACTCGACCTGGAAACCGATTCGTAGCGCTTCGAAATCGATTCATTGTTTCTTTATCTCGTGCACGGATTGGCTTGTACGTCATTGGCTCTTCAGAAGCCGTTTCCAAGAACGCAAAAGGAGGTGAAGGGCCTACTCATTGGTGCCGCCTTCTAAGAGACCTCAACATCACTAGTGGGCTGGTCAAAGATCCTGTTGAAGCTTCGGGAAATATCGGCCCGCAACTCTCGATCCGTTGCCCGCGGCACGATGACGTCAGTCGAAATATAACGGGGGCGGAAGGATTTCCAATAGGAGCAAAGGGCTTCAAGGACTTCTGTAGTGAGCCCTGTCGTTTCAATTTGCCGTGGTGTGGTCACAATTGCGCACTTCCATGTCATTCACCGAAAGAAGTAGTGCATAGAACTGAATGCTCTGCTGCAGTTCCAAGGCCATGCCCGTCTCATAGCGATGTTCCACTTCAATGCCACGAAGTAAGACTCAAAGCTTTGGATTCGAATAATTTGACTGAAGGCTTGCTGGGTTTTGAATGTGAGGTTCCTGTCTTGTATAGTCGACCGGAATGTTCTCATTCGGTTGAGCTAAAATGCCACGAGTATAAGAAGATTAAGTCGGGAGAAGTTCTGCTTAGAGACTGTTCAGAAAAAGTTGATGATTACGTTAATCCGTCATGTGGCCATAAGCGAAAAAAACCAACTTGTCACAACCGACGAATGTGGGAAAAGGAGCCGCCGGCTTGCCATGTGCTTGTGGCTCATGAACGACCATGTGGCTGCAAAGCTCGTATGACTTGCGAGGACAGCGTAAAGGAGCTTTCTCTCGAAAATGCGCCAGCCTGTCTTGAAGCGGTTGCTAAGCCGCGCCCTCGCTGCTCTCATGTATTATCTTCTCGCTGTTATGAAGCAACTTCACTTCGAGAAGTGTGGTCCCAACAGGATGGCGAAGCCATCTCAAGATCTCCGCCGATTGTTTTGCATGGTGTACAGTACGGGCCGTCTGAAACAGAACTAGGTAGATCCCATGCAATACGTGATGAAAACGATTTTCCAGAGTGTCTCATCAAGATATTGTATCGCAGGTCTTGTGGACATACAATGATGGTTCGGTGTGCTGATGCATTTCAACTAGCAAAAGATGCTTCTAAGGAGGGCTTATGTGTCGAAGAAGTCGTGCAAACAAGTCCGTTCTGTGGACACGAGATCAAAACGGCATGTCATTTTAAAGCCATAATCGACAGTCAGCCTCCTTCTTTGTTTGTCAGTCGTGTTGATGATGAGACAGGTGAAATGGAGACTATAGCCGACGAGGGTGCAATAGAAAGTGCACCCCCGTTCAACCCTCGTGTGAAGAAATTGGGTGCTTTGTGTGGAGGTTCCTTTGTTGTTCAAAGGAAATGTGGCCACAAGACTAACAAGCTCCGCTGCGCTGAGCTTTATTCTCTGTTCCGAACAAAACGACTCCCGCCCTGCAAGACCAAAATGAATCTAAGAATGTCATGCGGGCACTTCTTCTCTACAATGTGTCACCGTCAAGGGGAACCATATCCTGATTGTCAGGAACCTGTCGAGGACGTGTTTGTGTATTCTTCATGTAAGCGGCTCCATAGCGTTCGGCCCGGTGTCTGCAGTGAACTCCAGCGGTTGCAAGCCCTGGAAAGCCCACAGTGCCCTGTTATGATTAAGTGTCGTCGTTCTCGCTGCTCACACGAAGTGGAAGTTCCATGTCATCTTGAGAAACTAGTCACCTCTAAATTTCCCGGGAATCTAATCACTGAAGCCGATCCTGTCGTGCAAGCTGGCGTCTACTACTGTGATCTTGCAGTGGGAGTAAACCCATGCAATGAACCAGTCACGTTTAGGAGACTATGTGGTCATGAAGAAACAAATGTTCCATGCAGTCGCGCGTTTGAATGGGCATCGGACCCTCAGACGGCACCACCATGTCGAGTTGTTGTGGAAACTGTTTCTCCACTGTGCCAACATGCAGTGAATATTGAGTGTCGCTCACAAGAAGCCATTAGTCAACTTGTCCCATGGGATGATGCTCCTCCGTCACGGATCTCAATAGCTTTCGACGGTCAAAATGAGTTCACAAGCCCTGTGGTGATCGAAGGGATAAAAGAACCAAATCGCATTTTCGATGCCCGGCTACCCGAGTGCGCGTTTACCACGCGACTTCAGAGGGTATGTGGACACGAAGAAGATGTGAAATGTAACATCATATTTGCCGCACTGGAATCACCTTGTGAACAAACAGAAGTGATTACCTGCGATGACTGCGGGCGCGACGCAACGGTACCCTGTCATAAACTTGAAAATGAATCCGCTCCATACCTTTGTCAGGCTTTAGTTGAGAAGATGTGTTCCACGTGCAACATCAACTTTGCAAAAGTGGAGTGCTTTAAAAAGACGGCCGATTGTGCTAGGGAAGTCACTGGAAAGCTGCCATGTGGACATGAAGTGAAATGGACTTGCGGTGAAGAGGATCCTCGACTAGGATTCAGGATTGAATCGTGCCTGTTTTGTGTTCGGGAAAGTTACCATAGTGCGCTTGCTGACTTGCAAGCGATCACAATCAAAGACCCCACTGACGAGAGCTCATCTAAGGACAACAGGAAAGGTAGCGATTTATACCGAGGAAGGTGCGTGTTTGATAGTAAGGCGTTGTTGCAGAGCCTAATCACACGCGTTAAGAGCATGCTGCCTCCAGAGAGCATTGTCGAATTGGAAGAACTGGGACCCATCAACGAGAATGCACTAGTATCGGCGCAAACAGAGATGTTGGAACGTCATATTGACTTGTACACAGAAGCAATGAATAGTGGAGAGTTTTCTGTGGAAGATCTTGAAGTGCAGAAACCGCCGCAGCTAACAGATGCTTTGAATTCATACGACATTGTGTACATGGTTCCGGAGAAAGAAGAGCGAGCTATAGACTGCTTCCGAATGAGAGACTGTCAATACGGATATGGAGCAACAGTGTCTGTTCTCTGTGAGGAAGCAATTGCTGCAGAGTACTCTAAAGCTGAGGCACATGATGGCATAATATTGAGTGTGGCCGCTGTTCTGAAACTGAGGGGGTTGAAGGATGTTCAACCGTTTCGTCCGCCTCTAAACCAACTGAAAAAGAAAGGGCTTCGAAAAACTGTGCTGAGGGCTAGAAAAAGGGGATTTGAGAAGATTATGTTTGGATACGATCATGTGCATCCTGTAGCCAATCCATTTGGCCGCGTGTATTGGATCGCTGACGCGATTATGCCCATCGTGACAATGAAGGTGCGTCCTATGAGAGCTTGCGGTATATGCATGGACGACATGCTGCCCGTGAAGGGGTGGCTTTGTCCCAATGACCATTTCCTTTGCCGAGAGTGCTTCAGTGCACATGTGGAAGCAGGAAAAGCTCCCGATGCGCTGGCGCGGAACGTAGATGGTGACGGACACATTCTATGCCCGCAACCGAAATGTGATGCGAAGTTTGACAGTTTGCATCTTCTTGGGCAGAAACATGACGCAAGTGAAGAGGAGCTGAGGGAGATGGTAACGTCTTTGCAGCAATTACGGATGGAACGGCATACGAATCGGGAGGTTCAGGCGGCTCTGCATGTGCAGAAGACTCGGCTTGAAGCGGAGTTTGCTCGAATTCAGCAAATCGAGGATGGGAACGAGCGGCGAGCAGAGACGCTACGCGTGCAAATCTCTGAAGACATTCTTACGTTGAGGTGTCCCAATAAGAAATGTCGCATGGCGTTTATGGACTTTGATGGATGCTTTGCTCTGGCGTGCGGGAATGCCATGTGTAACATGGCGTTTTGTGCGTGGTGTTTAGAGCATCGAGGCGGACAGGATGTGCACCGTCATGTGGTGAACTGTCCGGAACGTTCTGCAGCTGGAGTGTACCACTCGCTGCAGGTGTTCGAAACGCACCACCGGCGAAGAAGAGCGCGCTTGATCCGCGAGAAGCTGCGCAACGAGCAAAGCCGCGTGCAGAAGCGCACGCTGGAGCTTCTGGACCAGGAGCTGAAGGACCTCAACATCTCGCTGAAAATGTAGGGCGCGCAAGCGGCCATATTGCAGTAAAACACATGTGTGCGCCGTGACGCGTCACCGGCCGTTTGGGAGCGCGGAGGCGGATTAATGCGGCGTCCCGCCTCCGATCTGCATTTGGATTGGACGCGCTGCCGACGCGCGTGCATTTGGGCGGCCGCCGCCGCGCGCCATGCGCCGTGCGCTGGCGCATGTGCTCGCGGAGATTGGCGGCGTGGTTGTGGGTCGCGCGATGCGCCTGTCACGCCGCCCTGCGCCGGTGCGCTTCGCGCGCGCGCTTCGCCCGCCACCGCTTGGCTTAGCCCCTCGGCTTACGCCTTTATATCCCTCCGTTCCGACTTGCAGCCTTTGTGCGCGCCTTCTTTTTTGCGTGCGGCCTTCTTGCGGCGACTCTTCTTCTCCCACGTTTTGGCTCGCGTAACGGCCGCCTTTTCCGTGCTCCCTCTATGTGCACCGCGCTGCCTCTGTTTGTGCCGCTTGCCGTCGCTGAGCGTCCGGCGAAGAGACGGCACTCTTCTACTTCGCGCCGACCGCGTGTCGCTTCGTCCAACCATCCGCCGCCACCCGTGCCGTCGCAGCTTCTCACCGCCAATCTGCCGAGTCTGTACGCCGCCAGAAAGCACTTGCGGCGCACTAGCCAAAGCGAGCCACTCAACCAAGCCGTTATTCTGCACGCCAATCGCGATAATCCACTGTCATCCGCGCATTGGCATCATATCGTTGGACAGCGCAACCAGCTCGTTGTCAAGTGGCTGTGGCTCGTTGGCGCCGTTGCGCGCAAGTCACACCAGATTTTCATCTCCGCTTTTCCGGAGGCCGCGCCGGTCATTTCCTTCTCCGACCTTGTGCAGGAGGGTGTGTTTGGTTTAATCACCGCTGTCGAGCGATGGAACGGGTCTAAGGGACAGCCTTTTGACGCGTATGCTTTCTACTCTGTCAAGTATGCTATCTTGAGAGCAATACAGAACCAAGCTAGACCTATCCGCTTGCCAGTTCATGTGCTCAATAAACTGTCCAAGATCCGTACCGTGCGACATCAGTTACAGCTTGCGGACGGTAGCGATGTCAGTCTTTCCGAAGTCGCTCGTGTCGCTGGCGTTGATCGCAAGGCCGCCAAGCTCTATCTCGAAAGAAGCCAAGCTCTCCTGAGCATTGATGTCCCTGTACGACAGCAGCAGTCTTCAAAATCTGACGCCCCACCCCTTCGTGACTTTCTTGTTGACCATTCTGTCGACGTTTCTCGACAGGTTGAACGAAAGTGTACCAGAGAAGCCGTTGCTGAACTCATTCAAAACTCGCAACTTGAGGACCTTGAACGTAGTGTACTGTGCTTGAAATACGGCATTGGTGATGGAATCGAGAGATTGCGAACTGAGGTTAGTCGCATTCTTGATGTGCGTGTCAATACCGTTAAGCGCGCGGAGCTCAGCGCTCTCAAAAAGTTGCGTGAGGTTGTTTCCGATGACATATCCAACTGGGCTGAGATGATGTAAGAGCATCGTCTTGTACGTATTGCGACAAGTGCAACCATGTGTTTTTGCACGGTTTGGGGGACGCGTTCTTGCGTCAAATGTTTTCATGGTGACAGTTTTGTGGTAGACCATGGTTTCGACTTAGTTTTTAGAGCAGCGTAGCCACTTTTGGTCATGTTTCTCGGATATCACTTCCAGCTTCGGACTGCCTTTTCACCCTCAGTTTTGTTTTTGGTCGATATGGAAGCATGTTCTTCCTTTCCTTCATGCAGTACATGGTCCACTGAGTCGGACATTTTCCCGAATGTAAGGGAGTTTCTTGACTCAACGCGGTACGATAAGGCTCTGGAAGCAACCTACCCATGCGTGATCGAGGCAGAGGAACAATCTTGGGAGGTGATGGAAACAAATCGCGGTCAAGGGAGGGAGCAGTTTATGTGTACCATATAGATACCAGAGGTACATGAGAAGAGTGATTTGTTGTTGTAGATAACGCGTAGGCACGCTTGGCTGTCGACGTTCAAAGGCGACAGATCACCTACTCATCGGTGTTCGTTTGAAGCCCCGGGGAGTATCCTCTTAGACGTTACAAGATACATTGTGCTTTATAGTAGGGAGTACCATCACGGCAGTACACGTGATTGGCGAGTTCGAAACAAGACTTGTCTCCGCGTACTAGCACGTGAAGGTTCATCTCCAACATTCTAAACGACAAATGATTGATGTTCAAACCATACTCTGACAGCTGATACTTCTCTATCCCCCTTGCCGGCTACTAGCTTTCTCATCGATTCCGTTTATACAGTTTTGCAAGGAAGAATTCAAAAGCTCCAGTAGGCATGTGCTGAATGTCGGCAATGCGCTTAGAAAGATCTTCATAACTGCTTTGTTCAAAGGCGGCAAACACTTTGGGTAGATCTAATTTACGGTAAAGATCTTTCACCCGGTTGGAGCAAGTAGTATCCTTCTTCCCATAGTTCTGTTCCAAGACGAGTCGATCTTCTTCAGAACATCGTTCCAGTGCCCTGACAACAAGCCAAGTACAAGTATTGTCTTCAATATCAGTACCAATCTTACCAGTTACAGAAGGGTCTCCAAACGCATCGAGGAAGTCATCTTGTGCCTGAAAATAGTAGCCGATTCTCATACAAATGTCCTTCGCCGTGTCGTATAAGGCGTCATCGGTGACGGACGCGAGACGCATTCCAAGCGCGACGGGAAGATAGAATGTGTAGTGAGAGGTCTTATAGCGGTATATTCGAGTGAGATTTTCCTCAGTAAAATTGGGAAGAAGCACCTTATCGGCTGGTTGAGAGGTTGTGAGATCAAGAAGTTGACCCATTTCGGTTGTGTAAGTGATGTCGCTGAAGAGTTCGAGGAGATTGAGATACTGCGGGTGCTGCCGGAAATGAATTTTCAGCAAACGGTAGATCATCATTTCAAGAATCATGGCGTCGTTGATTGCGTTCATTCCAATCTCTGGAATGCGATAAAAGCACGGCTGCCCTCTCCTCGTAATGCTGTCATCCATAATATCATCAGCCACTAAGAAAAAAGCCTGCAGTAGCTCGACACACCAACCCAAAATGACGGCCTGTTTCCGCTGTTCGTCCGTCAGTTGTTGGTCTGGATTGAAGGCCTGATAACATTGCAGAACAGCCATTCCACGATTCAGCTTGCCATGTGGAACGTTATAGGTGAGATTCCTATGAATGTAATCAATAGAAGATTGCGGCAGATCGAACGAAGACTTCAAGTCGTTGATGAGCGTGTCAACAAGATCGGGAAACTCCGCCTTGAAGAGCTGCTTGTCGGTGCCTGCGGACGTACCATTGACAGTAGGCGGCGGCGTGGCTCCCATGGTACGGATGTGTACAAGACGTGGATGAGGTAAGCGCGCCGACGAAGCAAAGAAGCAACGACTCAACGAAGGGAACGGACGAAGCCAACGATCACGAAGATCATACGCACGTCGCGAAGAAACAGTACAAGTCCAAATGCGGCACAAGCAACGGAGCGGCGAGATATGACGAAGGCGTGGCATCGCTTCCGATGCGCCATCGCACGGGTCCATCAAACGCATGATCTGGCTCAACAGCTGAAAGCGCGTCGCGCGCGAAGCACAGCGATGCGAGCGGCACACGCGCCACACGTGGCCGGGCCCGCCGTGCGCACGCGAGAGCGCACAATTCGTACGTGCGCGGTTGAAGGCATTGAAGGGAGCGCGCCGCCTGGCGGGAGGGGGATCGCCGCTGCTGTCAGACGTTCGTTAGAGGCTTGTAACCGACGACGTCTGTTGGCTTGAGGACGCCCCGCGACGCTTTCCGTCTTGCTCGCTTCTTGCTTTGTGCTGTTGCCTTTGAGCTGCGCTTGTATACGGCTGTTTTGGTAGCATGTCTCAGAGTTTGTGCTGTTTTGCTACATGTCTGGCGGTACGTTGCTCCGACTGTCGGCAAACGACGTGAATCTGCGGCGCGTTTTCTGACGCGTGCAATGTTTTTTTGTGCGTTTGCTGTCTGAGCGGGTTGTAGGGAGCGTTGACTATGATGTTGTTTGGCATTGCGCTCAAGGACCATAACCCGTTTCTCGGGTATGAGGGCGATTTCGACGAGGCGGCCGCTTCCTGCTTCAAGACGGCGTTTGTGTTTGGGGCGCTGTCCACTCTGTCGCTGGTTGCCTTTGTGCTGGGCGCGGTTCGATCGAAAATGGCGCCGCCTCCAATCACTCGTATCCAATACGAAGCCGTTTAACTTTGCATATATACGTACAGACAACGCGCGACCGCCGGCACTCCCCCTGTTTTGACACTACTCCATCCATAAAGCCACGACACCAACTAAGTCATGTTTCTTTGCAGCACTGTCTTTTTCTGCTACACGTCTTGACATCCATGCATGGAGTTGATGAACTATCCACTATCCGGACTTGCTTGGGGGAGTGCAGCCCGATTCGCAGGTCGTGGAAGTTCCAAAAAGTTTTGGGGCTTTCGTCAACTTTTCACTCTGCCACGGCAGTGCGGAGGGACTCCCTACAACTGTATCTTACAGCAGTATCGTCAGAGTTCAAATTCAGATGCCTTTCGCGAACGTGCTCCACAAATCCATCACTCAGAGTCTGTGTGATGGATTTGCGGAGCACGTACCACGTCAAGCGATGAGAAGAAGAACGCAGCACTGCTGCGGCAGCAGCCGCAATCGCCTCAGGCGTATCAATAATGTCAGAAAGGAAAGCATTTCGATCATGGAACAATTCAGAAACAGCTTCCTCAAGCCTATCAGAAGTAGAGTCCACAAATATCGTGAGCCTCTTGCCTCTTAGACTTGTCAAACGTCGTTCATTCAAAACACGTACAGTAGTAAAGTGCTTCCGGCTCGCCAACTCTTGCTGGTATCTAGGGATGAACGAGGGGGATTACCGAGTTGATGGACAGGAAACTGTGTAAGAGAGAAACTGTGTTCAACGACAAGTACATGATCTCTCTTTAGCGCTTATAGGATGCCAGGCATGCACAAGAAATTCTCGGGATTCTGAGGCTGTCTATGAAGCGCCTCCGTTGACAAGTGCTTCGCATCGATAACCAAGCGAAACGCGCCCGTTGACATATCTTCGTAGTATTACTTGCGAACGAAAGACCCGGAGCAGCATTGATGATTCGTCTCGCTTGACAGAAGTAGTAAGGCTTAGGCCTAGTAAGGCTGACGCTCTGCGTGCGTGTCGCCAGCAGTAAAGGGTTAGAACGACAGCCTTCGTAGATAAGACTGATCTTACCACTTCAACATTTACACAATATGTGAGCGTCCCACCCTCATGCATGAAGCTTCATCATGTTCCGTGAGCCGCCCCAGTCACATTCTCTGACGTTAAGAGTCATCTACACGCTTTTGGCCATCTTTGCAACATTATTTGTATTGATATACTTTCAGAGCCCAACGTCTTCAATCCATAGCTACATTTCCATTGCACTAAGTGGGCGTTCGTATACTCGTCGTCCTACTATTTGGCTTTCTAATCAAACATGTTCCGGATCGTTTTCCAGCGCACCATCCGAGTTCTCAGACGAAGCGTTCCCTAATGCTCTTCTACGAGAAGCTTATCTTGATCACCGTCCAGCCTCCCAACGTCATGCGCGTCACAAACATGGCTCTTTACCCTCTCAAAGGATACTGATCGCGCTGACCCTCCATCTTTCCGTTCAGTTGCGGAATGAGAGCGTGACAGCATCGCTCCGAAACGCACCAGACGTGAAAGTTCATGTCGATGACGTCCGCGAAATCGAAGCACATAGCAAGGGAGATGACTTTGAGTACTCTCCTGGCAAGAAGACCAAACGCCGCTTTGAAGTGTACGAATGTCAGCTGGTGGTGACCTTGCGCTCTGAAGTTAATCGTTCAGATTTCGCAGATTATGTGCAAGGTTTGGCTGATGACCCGCGAGTTAGCTTAGAACTTGACATCCCACTCGACCGCTTTGATGGACAGCAGCTGGCGTTTAATCCAAGTTTCTCATTGGGGTGCGTATTTGGATGGCAGCCTCCTGATGTAATCCGCTCTTATGCGCCGGCAAGAATTGAAGAGCCGTCGGCCATGCTGTTCTGTGCAAACTCTCTGTCTGGAAACAAGAAGGCAAGAGAAGGCTATCATGCTGAAGTTGCTCATTGGGCGGCTCGCTCTATGCAGGGCCCGGTTCGTTTTGACATAGCGGTGATGCCTGTCATTGTGGATCGTTCAATATCAGAATGTAACATGGGCGACAGTACTTGCCTAGAGGATGTATCCATGCAGAACAAAGAACTGTTTGAACGAGTGGCGGACAATGTGGTTGCTGAACTGGACAAGATCGGCGTTCCTGATGATGTATACGAAAGAATAGTTTTGATGCCATTCTGTAGACTTGGAGCACATGCACAGGGATTTGAAAGGGGGGATGCGTGTCGCGGATCTCAGCGGTACGGACAGCACCATGTTACGCTCATGCCTTACACGCTTCTTGGGGGTTACTACAAGGTTCGTTCACTATCGGCTCGAAGAGGAGCATTTTCAGCGTTAAGAACGAGAGGCTCGTATAACTGACAGTAACTATGTGACCAAAAAGTGGGCAATGATGTATGACCTTGACGAATACGTCGCGTTTACAGATGAAGAGGGACAGAGCGGCGGCCAAGCTGTCAAAGCCGGGTCGTTGTTCGACACCATTCTACGAGAAAGCGCGTACATGAAAAAAGCAGCGTTCACCATTTCGTGGCTCAACTTTCGAATACGGCGGAGAGAAGTGAGCTTGATCACGTCCGAACTGCTGCGGGGAGTGAGGCAGAAACTGGTTTCAACGGAGGACTCAAGCTCAAACTGCTACGAGCTGGGGCGCCGAAAAACAGGGAAGGCGGTGGTGCGGTACGACGTAGGACTGGGCTTCCTGGTGCATCAGCCGATTTTGTATACCGGCGGTGAGGAGCTGCAGCACAAGAAAGTGCAGATGCGCTACAGGTCGGAGCGCTTGCGAGTGTGGCACGCGCGCCTGTACCTCAACAAGTTTAGCGAGTGCGCGTACGTAGCGTAGCGTCGCTGGCCTAGCTAAGATAGAGCTAAGGGTTAGCAGTAAAGCAGATGGCATCTGCCGGTGTCGCTTCCAGACGCTCTGCGCGGGGGGAGGGGAGCGACCCGTTGGCGGCTGCGTGGATACGTGGCGCGGAGCGGCGCGTCGCACGCCGTGCGTGGAGGCGCGCGGCTGACAGCGCGCGGTGGCGGCCGCCTTTTCCGTCGCTTTTGACGGGCCGTTCGCTCCGCTGATGGCCTGACATTCGCGCGCGCGTACGCCGCTACATACATAAGATACGTGCTCTACCGCCACTTTTCCTGCGCCGCGCCCAGTTCGCGTCTACCCGTCGCTTCCTAATCGTCTTCGTTTTGCCAAAACTCCGGGCCCGCGTGTCGTTGCTGTGTTAAACTTTAGCTCACTGCTCAACCTGTCGAGATGGCTAGTGGAATGCCCATTGCTCAAAAGTGTCTGGATGCGTACGGCGCGCTCAACAAGAGGGACGCCGCCTGCGTTGTTCTCAAGATCAACAGCGACATGACCTCTGTTGAATTGGAGACCACCGTGCCCACGTTTGGCGACGATCCGGAAGCCGGGTGGAAGGCGTTTGTCAAGACTCTTCCGTCCAACGAAGGGCGCTACCTGGTCACCGATTTCCCTTGGAAGGAGACGCCAACCGTCACCAAGTCCAAGGTGGTCATGATCACCTGGACGCCGGAAAGCACCCCTATTCGTTTCAAGATGTACGTTGATTCATTTCATTCAGTAACGTGCTTTTGAGTGAGCTAACTTTTCTTCTGTGCGCTGTTGTGTGTTTGTAGGACGTACTCGACGTCGTTGGAAGCTGTCACGTCCAAGATGCCGGTGCAAAAGACCATTCAGACCACGGAGCCGGACGAGGTGGCATACGCGACGCTCAAGCAACAAATCGCCAAGTAAGCTGGCGCTCTGTGATTGTTTGATCTCCTAACCACCAAGTTGCCCGATACACTCCGCTAGCGCTTCGTAACTGCCTCGTAGCTTTTCTATACACAACACGCTCCTTTTCTTTTTTTTTCTTTTTTGGTACTACGTGCGTGCTGCCTTGCAAGCACAGACGTTTTCCGTTTCGAGCTCTTAAACTTGTGTGCTTGTGCTTGCCTTGTACTGCGCCTTGTATTAAGTTTACGGCTTTTGTTGCCCTCTTGTGTTGCCATTCTATCTGTTAGGTGCTAGTAGAGCTGGCGCGTTGTGCTTGTCGTCGGCCTAGTATAAACACTATTACCCCTATCGCTGCCAGCGAGCCCAGTCGCACGCCCCACGCGTTCACGAAAAGCGCCGCCAGCAGCAGCAGCGGCGGTGCGAGCAGCAGCAACGGCGACAACGGTTTGGCGTCGAATATATACCTCCATTGCTGCGCCAGCTGCGAGTTTGCATGCTCGTCTTTTGCAAACGCAAACAAACTGCCGCGACCGCCGACACCCAACCTCAACCGGTCGTCCAAATAACTGGCCGACAGACGCACACTGGACTCGGAGCCAAACTGGAACACGGCGTTCCCAATTCGCACTCTGGGCGGTTCAAACTGCACGCGCACGGCGTTGGGCTGCTCCTCCAGCGCGCGAAACGTACCCTTCAACGCCACGCAGCCGTGCACCACGCCCAGAATGCGGAAGCACACCAGGTTCACCGCGACGTCCGGCGGCAGCAAATGCTGAAACAAGCCCGTGCTCCTCAGCAGCGTGCGCGCAAACGCGGTGCGAAAGCGCCCGCCGGCCGCCGGCGCGTCCTGTGGCTGCGAGGTGTACACCACGCTGTAGTTGGAGAAGATGGACGCATCTGAGAGAGGGTTTCGACGATAGGAGCCTATCTGGTTGAGCGTGCGAATGATGGCCTCGGTCGACTGTCGCTGCGAGGCGGTGAGCCGCGTGCCGGCGTCGGCGTTGCGCGTGGTGGTCAGCAGCGCGTCGACGAGCGCGCCGACGTCGGGCGGCGACGTCCGCGACGCATCTGCTGCGTATGCGGCACGCGGCGATGAAGCGATGGGGCGGCGGGGGCGGCGGCGATGCTGGCGGTGGTTGGCGAGCGGCTGGCGGAGGCAGTGCGATGCGGCAAGACTCGGGAAGAGCGCCGCGTGCGCGACGAAGGCGGCGGCCATCGGCGTGCTGGCTGCCGCGCTGCGCGAAAGCCGTCAGAGATGAGCGCATCAAATTGCAAAACCTTGTGTGTGGGAGCAAACGAGATCCAGCAGCAGCGCCAGCAATCCGTGCACACGTGTGATCCTCGCCACGTCGGCCACGTGCCGCCGGCGGGGCGCGCGCGTGTGTCACCGCGCTGGTGGCGCCGTCGACGGCGGCGCGCCGCGCGCTGCTCGGCGGATCGACAAAGTTTGTGCTGCTGCGTGCACGTCCTCGTCTCGTTCGCATTTCCGCCGCGTGCAGCCGCTTGTTTGTTGCTTGTTGCGTTGTTTTCGCGATGGCCGCCAACGGATGCACCGTCAAGGACGTGCCGGCTGCGGAGTTCATCACCACGTACGCCGCGTACCTCAAGCGAGTGGGATTGGTTGAGTTGCCGCCGTGGGTCGATACCGTCAAGACCGCCCCCAGCAAGGAGCTCGCCCCGTACGATCAGGACTGGCTCTACATTAGGATTGGTACGTCACTGTCTGCGAATCGCCTCTTGGTCAAAAGCATCGTCGCGCGAAGTTGAGTCTGACCCCCTTTTCTCGTCCCCGCGTTTTTGCGCAGCGTCCATTGCGAGAAAGATCTACATTCGCGGCGGTATTGGTACGGGCGAGTTTAGAAAGATCTACGGCACCCGCCAGAGAAGAGGAATGAAGCCCTCTCGCAGTTCGAAGGCCGCCGGCGGTTTGATTCGAAACGCCCTGCAACAACTGGAGCGACTCGGCGTCATTGAGAAGGATCCGCGTGGGGGCCGACGACTCACCACAAAGGGTCAAGCCGAGATGGACACTCAAGCTGGGCAATGTCTAAGTCTAAACGCGTAGAAAAGAAAACAAAAAAGCTCTCTATGTTCTCTTGTCGATGGTGAAATAAACTTTCTTCATCACTTGTTTGTTTGTTGTGCTCTACTTTACAAAAATTGTTCGCCCCTGTTCGCAGTATGTACAAAAGCTCGGCCAATCTGAATATATCTTCTCACAGCTTTTCGCGGAACCATCGGTGATCCAGCGCTTGTTTTGCGGTCAATCGTTGTTTCTCGTCCACGTTGAGCAACCCTCGTAACAGATGTTTCGCGCTGCAAGATACGTTCGGAATCGCGCTTTCGAATCGAAACTCGCCTTTCTTGGCGTGAGTAATGATTTGGGACAGCGATTTGCCCGCGAAAGGCATCTTGCCACCGCTCAATAGCATGTAAAGAATCACTCCGCATGACCACATATCCACCGCCGTTCCGTACCGAGCTTCGAAAATTTCCGGCGCGACAAAGCCTGGGCTACCTACTGCGCTGGTGTACACGTCGTTCTCGTCCCCCGGGTGACACGGCTGTCGCTCGTTATCGGCTACAAAGTTGGAAAGACCAAAGTCACTTAGCTTCACTCGCGCCTCCAGCGGCTTGCTTGTGGTCAGTAGACAATTGTCTGGTTTCAAGTCGCGGTGCACTGTGTGCATGTCGTGAAGGTACTCTACGCCGCACAGAATGTCCTTCATAAGATGGCGCGCGGTGGCTTCTGGTAACGCGCCGTTGGTGCGGGAGATGAGGTCGGACAGCGTGCCGCCTTGAATGTATTCCATGACAATTCTTGTGCGGAGGCGGTTGTCAAACACGTCGTAGCACTGCACAATGTTTGGATGCGACAGCGATTGCATGATCTTCACCTCGCGTTCAAAGTACTTTCGTTCCGAGGGCGGCGCATTGCTCTTCTCGATGAGCTTGATGGCCACTTGTTGGCCGTTATGCATGTCATTGCCCAACACGACGCGCGCAAACGCGCCTTTGCTTATCAAGCGCGTCATGGTGTAGTGCATCTCAAGCACGGATTTGCTGGCCCTGCTAAGCCAGGCACTCCATCTCGCAAACGACTTATCGTCCAAGGTGGACAGCAGCATGACGCGACGTTTCCTCCTCTGACTATCCAAGATGAAAATGGCGAGTTTCCTATCATCGCCGTTGGTTTCAATCACGTTTCCTGCGATATCGAACGACCAGATAACCTCGCCATACGGGCCCTTTGCGAGGCTGAGTCTGGTGCCTTCCAGACGAGCGTATCTGACCGCCTTGATGGGAATAAACGCCAACGGACGCGAATCTTGACGAAGATAACCAGCACGAAGTCCGACAATGCCGTACCTCAAATGTGACATGGAGATACCAAGGTCTGGAAGCGGCTCATATCCGCGCCACGCGAGAGCGGAAGGGGGCCTGCGCGGGAGCGTGGAGCAGGCGGCTTGAGAGAGCGGGGGAAGGGGGGGGGGGGATGAGCAGCGCGGCGGGTGAAGGGCGGTAAAGGCGAGCGCGCGGTATCTAAGCGGGGTACGTTGGCGCGGGCGCACTTTTTGCGAGCCGAGGCTGTGCAGACTCTGCAGAGTGCGCAATGTGCGCGTGGCGGTTGGGTAAAATTTGCAGCTGCCCAATCACGTGCGCGGCGCGCGCACCGGTGCGCGGCCAGCACGCGTGCGCGCGCGCCCTTGCGTGTTTGCGTCGGCGCGCCAGCGCGGACGCGCCCGCGCCGCGCCGCTCGCGCACGCGAACATGGCGACTCCGAGGAATAGGTTGCAGGTTTGTGAGTTGCTTCTTTTGCTGCGTTTGCGGCGCGCGCTTGCCATGCGTTCAGAATCCGTCGTGCTGACCGCTTCTTCTTCTGCCGGGCCGCAGACTCCTGCTTGAATCAGATGGCGCCGGGCGTCAGCGGCCAGAAGCTTGTTGTGCAGGTTTTGAGCAAGAAAACTGTGTCTGAGAGCGTTGATAACAGCGGCAAGCGGCACGTTTTTCAGCACGTTGTTGTGGCGGATCACACTGGTTCTATGCTACTCAACGCACACGACGGTATGTTGCACATTTCGAGTGCTCTTTTCCGCCTCTGGTGGAGCGATGGCTGTCTACTGACTCAAGACTCTGATTTCTATGTTCTAGCCTTGTGTGACAAATTGACTGTTGGCCAAGTCGTAGAGTTACACAACGTACGAGTCAAGCTTATCAACAATTGTATGCGCCTTACCATGGATAAGTGGGCCTCCGTTCACGACACCTTTCGTGCTATCCCGCAACCGGTGCAATCGGATCCCAACTTCTCCCAACTTGTCTATCGACAGCTTTCTGCTGGATCGTAGCACGTCATCCATCTTCACATCCGCAGCGCTGCTAAAACTGCCCCTACCGCCACACCAACCGTCCGCACAACACGTACTCACAGCGCAACGTCCTGTTGCTCAAATCGTAAAACTGCACGTCTGCTCTGTCCCGATATAGCTTCGCTGTGTTAATTAACGAGGTCGTCGCCCCTGCTTCAAGCGACCAATGCGTCCAGCCCATGTGAATTTCTCTCACGTAACAAAAACGAGGCCCAGAAACGGATGCAGATTGTCGTCGTCGATGAATTTGATGCATGGGCCCGTTTCTTGATGACACGTACAAGACATTTTGCACGCATACAGTGTTCCTGCGCAAGGATGGTTCACCACCAGCTCGCAATCTGAACATGTCAATCGCACCACCTTCATCCGCACCTCGCCCCATTCGCTTTGCCTATTACGCCTTTCTCGTATGCCCCGTCCATCTTTCCGTCCTTCGAGGTGTCCGAGTCCCTTCCCTTCATGTTCATAGCCATTGTTAGTTAAACATATCCAACGCGATTCACTGCTGTCAACGTGTTTTGTATCCACCCCGCCGTGTCCCACCAATTCACACATTCCCTTTTTATGGCCCATGGTTGCGTTCGTGAACTTGACTCCTGTACCACATTCCTCTTTCACGACTTCGCCATCTAGTCTGCGATGTCGAAGATCTCGCACTTTCCGCCCGCTTCATGACACCTCACCATGGAGAAAGAATGCTCGATTGAATGGTGTGTTCATGAGTGACAAGGAGAACGCCAATTCGAGAGCAAAAAACGACGAAGAAGTCGTGAACGAAGAGCAAATTCGTGATGAAGAACCAGATGAAACATTCGTTCTTGAAGATGATTCTCATGTTGAAGATGATATTCTTATAGAGTCTGACGATGATGACAGACCCGTGATATGGAACAAGCTGCCTTCACCCAGGGCTCTTTTTCAAACCTCCTATCTCACTGATGTTGCTATCGTATTTGCTATCGTTGCCATTGTATACGGACTTGTCTTCACTACAGGTAGCCTATTTTCATCCGCCCCATACTCTGCTTTGGTAATAGACACGTCTCTTAGAGTGCTTCCATGGTACGCTGCGCAGTCGCTTACGCGCATGGTTGCAGGGTACTTTGTTTCTTTAATATTCTCCCTTGGATATGCCTATATTGCCTATCGTATCAAGTTTGCGGCCAGACTTTTGATGTTGGTGATAGATGTACTACAATCTATTCCTTTGCTTTCGTTCCTTCCTGGAGTGGTACTTGGCTTGATTGCAATATTTCCCGGCGCGAGAATTGGCATCGAGTTAGCTGCTGTGTTGCTGCTGTTTACAAGTATGGCGTGGAACATGCTACTCGGGTTTTATCAAAGCCTGAGCTGTATTCCTCATGATTTATATGACGTTTCACAGACATTCCGCCTTTCCCCGTGGAAACGCTTTTGGGTACTTGAGTTGCCAGCAGGTGCGATTGGTCTTGTGTGGAATTCGATCATATCTGTGGCCGGTGGTTGGTTCTTCCTGATTTCTATTGAGAGCTTCGAACTCGGGAATCGTGACTTCAAATTACCGGGAATTGGATCATACCTAGCGGTTGCGGCGGAGACATCCAATTATACTGCAATCTTTGCAGGTTTGCTGGTCATCATTGCGATCATTGTGGTTATTGATTTCTTAATGTGGCGGCCTTTGATTGCTTGGTCAACAAAGTTTACGTATGGATCTACAAATGAGGAAAGTAGACCACGTTCGATTGTTCTCAACACGTTCCAAAAATCAGTATTGATGAGGAAGATTCACTCATCACTGATAGCACCAGCATGGGAGAATTTCGTCAATCTGCATTTCAAAAACACAGTGACAGGTGAGCTAATGCCATCAAACGAAGGGAAGAAACCAGCAGCAGCGAAGAGCGACTCGAACTCGTCATATCTTGAGGGAAATGGAGGAGCGTTTATTGTCTCCGCTTTCCGCGTCTGTGTGCAAGCGTTAGGGTATGTTAGTGAAGTTCTATCACCTATACTGGCTAAATTGCTCCCGGGATTGCTGCTAATTGGCAGCTGCGTCGGTATTGCATACGGTGTATGGCAAGCGGGACATCTAGTGAACGCACTTGACTGGGATTCGTGGCTCCTAATCGGCACGGCGGCAATGGCAACGTTTGGAAGAGTGTTGGCTGCATTGGGTCTATCGTTGTCATGGACGGTACCAGCCGGTGTGGCAATCGGAAGAAATGCAAAGCTATCAGCGACGGTACAACCAATTGTGCAGATTGCAGCCTCGGTGCCAGCAACGGCTTTGTTCCCGTTCTTGCTACTGTTTCTGGCGCGTCTTGGTGGCGGGCTTGAAATCGGATCGGTGGCTCTGATGATGTTGGGGACGATGTGGTACGTATTGTTCAACGTTATTGCGGGCGCTCAAGCTATACCGGGGGAGCTGTTTGATGTGGATAGCGTGTACAACAAAGAAGGTGTGCTGAAACGATGGAAGAATCTAGTTTTACCAGGAATCTTCCCGTACTTAATCACGGGCGTGGTGACGGCTGTGGGTGGCGCGTGGAATGCTTCGATTGTGTCGGAATATGTGGTGTTTCAGGGCGGCGTTTTGAAGACGCATGGTTTGGGCGCATTGATTTCAGAAGCGGCTGCATCTGGGAATTATGCGCTGTTGCTGGCGGGCACGGTTGTGATGAGCGTGCTAGTGTTATTGACGAATAAGTTCGTCTGGGGGCCTTTGTATCGACTGGCAGAAACCAAGTACCGCATGTGATCTCTCCCTCTAGGGAGAAAGGTCATTCTGCAAGCTGCTGCACGAGCGTGATGAAAAGCTCCTCTGGAAATGACACTGCACTTTCCAACAAAGCGGAGCGCTGGGATGATGACAGCGAGTGCACTGGCAACATGAACACAAAACGCATCGCAGTAAACACCGAGAAGTCATGGCCGCATCGTAACACTTGAAACAGCTCACACAGCACGCGAATGTCTGGACACTCGGTGACCATAACAAACGGCAGCAAAAACATGAGCGACGCGTTATCAGCGTCGTGCCACATGAAGTCTAACACGCGCAGCAAAGAAGACCACCATTGTCGCTCCCCGCCCGCCGTACCATACCAGCGCCAAAGCAGTGCGTATGCCACTCCGATGGTGGGCCAATCCACATCACAGCGCGTGGTCAGTCGGCGTTGCACCAGCCTCGGTAGAAACTCTGCGCACGTATCGGCCGTGGCACGCTCGAATGGTGGACAAACCATTTCACCCAATTGTACGCGAAGCGCGTTCAACACATGGCCATCATCTCGCGCCGCCGCGCGCAACAGAGAGACGTCAGCGACGGTAAGACGCTGTATCACAGCGCCAAGGCGACGAACAACCGAATCATCGCCGCGCTCAAGCGAGGTTAGCCATGCCTCACATTTTGTGACGAGGCAAGTCGGGAGCGGCGCGCTGGGCGGCGAAGGGAGTGACTGGGGACGGTAGAAGTACGAGCTGCTACGCTGCGCGAGGTGCAGGAAGTTAGGGAGTGTCGGGGACGAGGTGTGGAGGCGGTTTGCGACGGCGTGCAAGCGGCGCGTGTGGCTGTAGGTGGCACTCATTGGTGAGGTGGCGCTCGTTAGGCAGCCATTCCGGCGGAGATTCTGCTCGTTTCCGTGGAATCTTACGCGGCACGCCCTGCCAGCCGTTGATAATCGCCTTTTCTGGCGAATCTTCGGGCCCAATGTCTCTGGGAAAGCACAGCCGCCTCCAACCTCCTCGGCAACATTTATGTCAGAGTTTGTGTACAGTATGCGCTCGCGAATCTCAAGCGCTGGTGCATGAGCCGTGTAGGGTGACGTGCTGATTCCGCACTGAGCAGTATTTATTCTCTTCGACGCTCAGGCAGAAGCGCCAAGTGCTTCTTAGTTCTTTTCTCTGGCGGGAGCTCGACGACATTGGAAACGACGGTACGATGCATACCATGGGCCATACTCCTTCATCACTGGCTGTGAGACAGCTGGCGCTCTCTCTGCGTTCGCGCGCGCGCGGTATGCGCAGAGCGATTGCGGTTGCCAGGTTATCACAGAAGCGCCTTCATCATTCGTTGGCGCCGCTTCGCGATGAGCTTCGACAGAAGGAACAGCTAGTGCGAGCTGAAGTGGGCGAGTTTATCCAATCGCCGCACTTGTTGTTTAGACCCATCAGTCTGGCCGTTGCCTTGGCAGCCCCTTTGACAATCCCTCTGTGCTTCATGCCTACCACCACCTTGATGGCATACGTCGTGTTCACCGTCGCATGGTACGTCGCTTGTTTGCTGTTGTTCACCACCGAGGTTGCGATGAGACCACCTTGGTACAAGACTGGCTTGCCTTCGAAAGATCTTCCTCCGTATTGGAGTCGCTTTGTTCATGATCCGCTCACCGATCTGAATCTTTCGTATGATGATGTCTCCTTTCCCACGTCGAGTGGACGGCTGTTGAGGGGCTGGTATATTGGAAATTCTCCCCGCGTTATCGTGTTCGTTCATGGTGTTGGACGTGACCGCCGCAACTTCTTAAGACATGCTCGCCACTTTGTTGCCCAAGGCTATGCGGTATTGTTGTTCGATCTGTCGGAACATGGTTTGTCGGATATCTGCGTACCAGATTCACCGAGGGGCAGTTTGTTTGGAGCGAGAGAACAGCATGATGTCTTAGCTGCTGTTGACTTTGTCATTCATCGACGAAATGCATCATTCGTTGCTTTAGTAGGAACTTCTTGTGGTGCATCAAGTGCTATACAAGCCGCTGCGTTACGTCCGGACCATATCGTCGCCGTCGTCGCTGAAAACCCTTTCGCTCGCGCTGATGGTCTGCTTCGGCATCACTTGCACCAACTTTCTGAGAACTATCTTAGTCAGAATAGCCATCAAATCGTCAGGAATGGCTTGTTTTGGCTGGCTGGTCGTGTTCTTATGATGCGTATGGGCTACTTATGTTCGTCGTTCGGCGCGATTGATGCCGTCCATCTACTGAAATGTCCTATACTTGTTGCTCACTCTACTGCGGATGACGTTGTTCCCTACCAACATGGTGTCAATATCTTTGAGAGAGCGAGACAGGCTTTGGGGGAACGCGCCCAGTTCTTGAAGTTTGATGACGCTGCGCATTGTGCCTTGTATGATAAGGATCCTATTCTATGGACTTCTCACGTTTTGCCGTTCGTGAATGATGCGTTTAAACGGTACACGGCGTCTCCGGAGGTGCAATCGAACCATAGCAAATGCGATTAACGCGGTTTTTGAAGTGTCTAGGGGGGCTGACTTATCAAAGTTCTACTTGTGCTCGTTCGTTTGCTTCATGCGTTGGCTCTGTTGGGATGCATTTGTAGAGTTGACCATGTTACCTTCCCCTGTAAATATAGAAACGCAGATAGTAGATGTGCAATTGCATCAGAGCCCAAAGTGCCTCGTATCTACACGTACCGAAGGTAACTGTTACCTTTTTTCTTGCTTCCAGTCGCCCTCCAGCATCCGCTACTAATAATTCATACCCAAAGAACGATCAGCAACTCATTGCATGGCGTCAAGGGCCTTTTATGCTTCCGAAGTTATCACAACAAGGGCTCGTGGAATTAATTAGGGATGCACCTTGCGCTTGTCTTCGGTGTTTGCCTTGCAATGCAACAGAAACTCTGGAATCCACGAGTCTCGACCTGTGCCCGAGGGTTGAAAAGAAGCACGTCCCAATTAGCCCAGCGTGACGTAGAACTCCTACTATCATCCCGCCTTCCCCTAAGCTAAGGCAGTATATCTATACATCATACGTAGGTTGTAACAATCAAGACCGGTCATGCTGCAGAGGAAGTCAGTCAAAGTTTTGCACGGTACAAACACTCTTCTTTCCATTTCAACATCTCCGTAGGCTATTAAGAGAGAATAGAAGAGCTGTACCAGGTATGAACCTCTCTTTCCTACAAAAGACCACCGGCGGCCAATAGCACCCATAGTTCACACAAGTTCCCTTCGTCTGAAGACGCAGATGGTTCCTCTTCCACACAAAGCGTATTCAGCGGACAGCTCAAAGCTACTTGATCAACACCCCTCTGGACCTGCTGTCCACTATAGCCTACACAGAATAAAGCGTACAGGCTGTAGCCTACAGCAATAGTTTTCTGTTTCATACTCTTTACAATATTACGGGCGCTCTACTTCAGCCCGCGCTGAAGTGTTTCTAACCTTGAAGTCTTTGGCATCTCGTATTGTTTCTTAATCTTGTGCTTGCTCCAGTTAAGATTCTATGAGCTCTTTCTAATTTCCATCCGGATAGATTAAGCTCCCTGCCTTGATATTGAAAACGGAGGCAAAGCGTTCCACTGCGGGTCAAGATACTTCTGACCGTTTGCCATTTCGAACCCAGCGTAGTACTCCTCGCTTACGTTTGCTTTTACAATGCCCATTCTGATCTTCAAAACCTCTTCAATCTTGAGCTCCATTTCTTTGATTTCTTCCGTCAAACGCTCCGTCTCTCCCATCGAAGGATGAGAAAACTTTAAAGCCGCCTTCAATGATTCACAATTCTCTCTCAAGGTTTGGAGGGCAGCGCCGCTTCTTCTCAATGGTCGCCCAGGCCACACGTTAACTCCATGCGCGCGAATGGCATCCTTCAACCACGTTGCACACACACCAAGACATTCCGCAGTTTCGTCTCGGTTTAGGGTGAAGAAAGTATAGAAGTCTTGGGCGGAAACATTATCTCGCCGCTGACGAGGACTCAACCCATGCCATCTCGCTCTTATCTCAAGTATTTTCTCTACTTGAGAACGCGTCATGAGAAGCTGGCCAGTAAATCTGTGCGACGGTCGACCGGCTCTCGCTCCGTTTGTCTCTTGGACAACATCTTCTTTGTCCACGATCTCGACTGTTTCGGGCATCATTTCCATGGTAGGTGGGACGAATCCATTGAATTGGCCTTCCTCTTGTGCCTTCAATGCGTCCTCCGTTGGAACATTATGGTAGAGCTGTGTATCATGAATCATGAAGGATCCCAAGAACATACCATCCGAAGGTGAAGAAAGTGCGTCATCGTACGAAAGTTCTCTTCCAATCGGTCTCAGAATCTGCCCCGTAGACGGCAACTGTATAAAGCTAACCACATCCAATTTGTCCCATGACAAGTCGGCCGAAGACGACATGGCTTGATACTTACGTGATATCTGCAGAAACAATTGAAAAAGAAAACGCTGCCGAGTGTGGTGCGCGTAGTTCTTAATGAAGATTCTTGCGGAGATTTCCTTGATGTGCTTTGAGTTGTGAGAGGGGATTTCAACTATTTGTTGAAAGCAAGCAAAGGAGTTTTGCGTGTTAGAGATATTCATTTCTTCCTCTGTAACCGGTTGAGTGACAAACAGAGAGGTGTTGAAATGGTTCCACAGTGAACCAGTGAGTGACTCATCGACGGAGATGATGACATACACGTAAATGCATTCGTCTGCAATGGAGGTTGTTGGAAGGGCTACTGATGGTGCTGCAAGAGTGAGAGGGAACGTTGATTGCATCTGCTGCGTTACGTGGGAGTCATATGTTTGATAGGGCGGTGTTAAAGTGGTGGCAGTTGTGTGATGTTGGCTGGTTTGAATGCAGTTTTCGGTGTTTCCCAGCGCGCCATGCAATAAGTTGTTAATCGTTGTTGTGGCATATGCATCAGTGATAGGATCGTTAGAGGCATGGTTTACGGATGTTGATTGCTGGTCGAGCGTGGAGGATGAGTGCTCATGACGGAATGGGGAGGATTGTAAAGCAGAAATGTCTGGCTGTGCTCCGAAGCAGCTGTGAACTGTTTCGGGCGACTCATTATATACGCCTGTTCTACAGCTGAATGCAGACTCCATCCGTGCAGTTATGAACGGTTTATGATAGAGTTGGTTGTTGTTGTGTTGTTAGTAGACGTACACTCGCAGAGATTGGAATGCAAGTGAGCAGGACGATGCAAGTAGCAGCAAGTGGTTTTCGTTTTGTGCAGCAGGGACATGGTCTACATGTGGTGGACTGTGGGACGTAAGTAGTGCGACGGGGACGAGCTGCGGTGTGCGTGCTCTCGTGAAAAGCACGGCGAGCGCAATAGCTCGGATGTTGTATGGCAGTTAAAAGTGGAAAGTTGTAGTTTTACTTTTGGTTTGAACGGTTGAAATCAAACTCAACGACGCTTATAAGGGTGAAGATCTCGAGCACTGGACGCTTTTTCAAAAGCACGGAGAAGAACTCGCATGAGCGTGGAGTCACCATGGCGCACGGCCAACGTTGGTGCTCTTCACTTGACAAATGCGCGCGAGAGCGAAATGTACGTGCACGCACCGACGCGCACGTGTACATCTTACACTGAAAAGCGGCCGAAAGATAGGCGGCACAGCTACGCCACGTGCGCGCCACCCGCACAGCGCCGCTGGGGGCTCGGCAACAATCGATCACGCAGCGCCCATCCGCATCGGCGGTCTCGCTCGCCGCGCGCTCGCGAGCTGCTCATCGCCGCCAGCCGAACACCATGGGCGCCGCCGCCTCCATGCACGCCGCGCGCGCCGCCGCGTGGGAGCCCAACATTTCGCACGTGCAGAGAGTCACCCGCCTGTACCGCGCCGCGCTGCGCACGTCGCGCGACTGGACCATTGACTACGACATGTGGGTCAAGGAGTGCGAGCAGATTCAGCAGCGCTTTCGAGCCAACCAACACAAGTCGCTCATGGAGGGAAAGGTGCTTGCGGAGAAGGGTATGGAGGAGTTGTTTAGTATGAGACATCCGGATCCTTACATTCCGATCTATAAGCCGGGCTCATCTAGCTACCAACGCAATGTGCCGCCGCCTCCGGAGGTATGTTTTGCCCTTTGACTGCGCCTCGCTGCCGTCCTCATTGCATGCTGCTTTTGCTAACTCGCTTGCGTTCGATTCTGTGTCACTGTTTTGTTAGCTTACCCACAAGTCCATGCCCCCACCACATGAAGCAATTCAGTAGTTCAGTACCAAAGATTCAACGGTAGAACAAAACCACAGTGCTTCATCAACGTTTTTGTCATCTTGTACACATCATCTTTGACCACACCATCCCCCGCCGTTTCCCCTCTGCGAGTCCCCGCGGAGCCCTCGAAAAAAAACGACAGCCACAATCAATGGTGCCAAATCTTCACCAGCTTATCCTTGCCCGCAGAAACAGCTCTCTTCCCATCCGTACTCCAATCCACCGTGAACACCTCATCACTATGTCCAGGCAGATCCATCTTTAATTTCTTCGTCCCCACATCCCAAACCTTGCACGTACTATCCTTCGAACCACTCATCAACAACCGTCCATCCGCCGACCAAACCACTCGATAAACGGCCGCAACATGTCCGCGGAACGTGAAGCAAAACTTGCCAGTCTTGCCATCCCAAAGTCTCACACTCTTGTCAAAACTGGCCGACGCGATATACCGCCCATCAGGACTGAACGCCACGCAGTTGACCAGCTGCTGATGGCCGGTCATGCGCGAAATGGGCTGTATGCCCTTGGTGCGTTTCCAAACGTCTTCCCACAGCATCAGAGTGAAATCATCGGACCCACTCACCATAAGTTCCTTCCCGCCCGTACTTTGCCTCTTCACCTTTTCATAGCGCTCCAACGCCTCTTCTCGCGACAACTTGACCGGCGTGTATCCGTTCTGCTCGTCCAGAGATGCAAACGCGCCGCACTTGAGCACGTAGTCGGTAGAAAGCGTGATGGAATTCACCCAGTGAGCATGTGCATTTATAGTAGACACAGGTAAGCCAGTATCAGCATTCCAGATCTTTATACTACGATCCTGAGAAGCAGAATAGATAAAACCGTCTCCACTCCACACAGCAGTCGTGACGGCAGCAGTATGTCCCGCGAGCATCTTGACCGCGCTCATGCTAGCCACGTTCCAAATCTTCAACGTAGCATCCTTCGAAGCAGACACCACCAAACAACATCGTTCATCCAAATGATACGGCTTCCAACACAAATCCGTCACCCATTTGCGATGGGAAGCCAAGCTCTTACCCGTTCCTTTCTCAACGTCCCAGATCCACACCCGACCGTCCTTCGAAGCAGAAGCCAATCGACTCCCCTCTGGAGAAAACGCCAACGCCAGCACCCAATCGCGATGACCGACCAAGGAAAGCTTCGGCAACTGCGCCTCCGCACTCCACAATCTGACAGTAGTATCGCCAGACCCCGTCGCTATCAAGCGACAATCCGGCGAGAAACACGCCACCAAAACCGCCTCCTTGTGTCCCGGTAAGCTTGCACTACACCTCGAAACAGGCCGCACGCGAAACAACGACAGAGGCACAAATTCCAGCTCCGCCACGCTCTCTCTCACATGCGAAGCAGCCTTCAAAGTGGCTTCCAAGCTTTCGGTCACCGGCTCGCGCGACGAGCGCAGAAAGAATGCATACGGCAACGGCGTGTCATTGTTCAGAAGGTGGTTGAGCAATTCCGCGAGTTGCTTGGGCGTGGAACCCAGCGGTACGTCAAACACAGCGCCTACCGAGTCGCCCTCCTGCGAGAAAAGCTGCACGAGCGCGCTTGAGGGCGCGCGCGGCGCGACGTCGGCGCCATCCGACTGCATCGCGCGCCGCCCAACTCGGCGAAGAAGACGGCGCAGCAGAGGACGCGGTATGAGAGACTCTCAACGACGCCGCCGCCGTGCACGTGGCACGTGACGCGTGTATTCGCGCAGGCATACACAGCGGTAGCGGCCCCAGCCTGTGGCCCACTTGCCGCGGAGGTGTCTCGCGACGCCTCCTCCAGCTGACTATTGGCAATGATCGCAGCTGCCGATTCAGGTGCTGACCTCCGCAGTCCGCCATCATCTGCCGACGCCGCGCCGCTGTCGCGCGCCGCGTCGCACCCTCACGGTGTGCGCGCGGCCGTCCGCCATGAAGGCGACGTGCTTCCTCCCGCCGCTTCCGTCGCTTCTGACCGGCCGTTCGCACGCCGCCACGCACGCTCTCCGTCGCATCGCGCTCATCCCCCGCCGCCCCGCACGCCGCGCCTGCCTGCAGCGCGGCGCGACGCGCGCGCTCATGCTGCCGGCGCTCGCCGACGCGTCGCGCGACGCGCAGCTCACGCTGGCGATCGTCGGCGCCGTCACGCTGTGGCTGGGCGTCTGGCAACGGGTAACAGCGCTTGGGCTGGTTTCCTCGCGCACGACGAGGAAGATCATCCACATCAGTTGCGGACCGGCTTTCCTTGCGTTGTGGCCGCTGTATAGCGCGACCACCCACGCGCGTCTGTGTGCCGCCTGCGTGCCGCTGCTGTTCTCCGCTGTGCTTGTGGTGTCGGGCTTGTCGTCGGCCACCTCCGCGCGAAGCGCGCGTTGGCGCGCGCGTTGTCGAGAGAGGGAAGCGCGCGTGAGGCTCTACACGGACCGCTGATCTACAGCGTGACGCTGCTGCTGCTGACGCTCTTTCTGTTCCGCACGCCGGCCGCAGCGGTTGCCGTGGCGAACATGTGCGTGGGCGACGGGCTTGCGGAGGTGGTGGGACGCAGAGTGCAGTCCACAAAGTGGCCCAGAAGCGACAAGAGTGTGGCCGGCAGCATCGCGTTTGTGCTGGGCGCTTCGACGAGCAGCATCGCGTTGCTGCGCTGGTTTTCGTGCTTCGGAATGGCAGTTGTGCCGGGCGCGGGTACCTTCACCTTGGTTGCGCTCATTGCGTTGCTGAGCGCGGGCGCGGAGCTGGTGGCGGACGAGATTGGAAGCGATGACAACGTGGCCGTGGCGCTGTCGGCGGCCGTTTTGGCGCTTCTGCTCATGGGAGACGGCGGCTTTGCGCCGTACAGCTGATCGCATATCGCCGCATCAGTGGCTGCCGTGCGCCTGCGCTCATGTCTGTTTTGTAAACATTTTCACCACACACTGCTGTCACCGCGCCCGCTTTATCAATCTCCCGCGCTCGCTCAATGTCGACGACATTCTTCCTCATCCGAGTCACGTCATGAGCGCACAAATGGTGGCCTTTTCCGCATCACTGCCGCTTCAGCCGCGCGCTCGTCCGTCATTATGTTCCAACGTGCGTCTGTGCGCCGTGCGCATGAGCAAGGCAAACGCCACCCCGTCGCCACCGCCGCTCCGTCTGTCGCCGGATGTCGCGCCGCCGCGCGTCGCCATTGTGGGCGCCGGGCTGGCTGGTCTGTCTTGCGCCAAGTATCTGGCCGATGCTGGCTGCGAACCAGTGGTGTATGAGGCACGCGATGTGCTTGGCGGCAAGGTTGCAGCCTGGAAGGATCAAGACGGCGATTGGTATGAGACCGGCTTGCATATCTTCTTTGGCGCTTATCCAAATATGCTGCGACTGTTTGAAGAATTGGCAATTGAGGATCGCTTGCAGTGGAAGGAGCACTCCATGATTTTTAATATGAAGCAGATGCCGAGCGTTGACCCAGATGGCTTGATTCGTACACCGGCTGTTTACTCGCGCTTTGACTTTCCTGACTGGTTACCGGCACCCTTGAATGGTGTGCTGGCCATCTTGAGAAATAATGACATGCTTACCTGGCCCGAGAAGATTCTCTTCGCGAAGGGCTTACTTCCCGCCATTGTGTTTGGCCAACAGTATGTTGAAAAGATGGACGTATACTCCTGGACAGAGTGGCTCAGAAAGCAGTCCATTCCAGAACGTGTTAATGACGAGGTCTTCATCGCAATGGCAAAAGCTTTAAACTTTATCGGCCCAGATGAGATATCAACCACTGTCATTCTCACTGCGCTCAACCGCTTCCTGCAGGAGAAGAATGGTTCTAAGATGGCCTTTCTGGATGGTTCTCCCACAGAACGTCTCTGCGGGCCCATCGTCGAGCACGTTCAACAGCGAGGCGGTCAAGTTCATCTCAATTCTCCACTGCGAACCATTGAGCTGAATCCAGATGGTTCTGTCAAGCATCTTGTTCTACGCGACCAAATTGTACAAGCAGATGCGTATGTCAGCGCTCTTCCAGTCGACATTCTCAAGTTACTTCTTCCGCAACAATGGAAACAACTCCCCATATTCAGTAATCTACAGAACCTAATCGGCGTGCCAGTCATCAACGTTCATCTCTGGTTCGACCGCAAGCTCACCGACGTTGATCATCTCCTCTTCTCACGCAGCCCATTGCTTTCCGTATACGCGGACATGTCTAACACCTGTCGGGAATACACCGATGCTGACAGGAGCATGCTCGAGCTTGTATTGGCTCCTGCGGACGCCTACATCTCAAAGAGTGATGATGACATCGTGTCTGCCACTATGGCCGAGCTCGAACGCTTGTTTCCGCAGTACATAGGCTCTCGCGCAGCGGAGCCAGCAAACCTCCGTAAGTTCCACGTTGTTAAGACTCCTCGCAGTGTATATAAGACTACAAAGGGCCTGCAACCAAGCAGACCAAGTCAGAGAACGCCTATTCCAAACTTTTTCCTCGCCGGCGACTTCACCCAGCAAATGTACCTTGCCTCAATGGAAGGAGCCGTACTTAGCGGAAAGCTAGCAGCAACTGAGATAGTTTCAAATATAGACGTGCTGCTTGAACGAAGGAAGTCAAAGTCCTTGGAAGCACCCTCAGTCAGTGCCGCTCTATAGTGTGCTCGGTAAACCAATTTTTGTAAGCAGAAAAAAGCTTTACTCTTTGCGGGCCCTTTGCCAGTTGACTAGCGTTAACTTACGAAACACTCTACGAAAGATGGAACGACCTCTGTCCTTCACGAACAGCGTAAAGCACCCGCTTCTTCGCAATCTCATAAGAACTATACTCCGGGAGTTTGAAATAATTCGTGCAAGTCATCACGGTTGGCAAACACTGGTCCGGAGAGTGCCCGCTTTCCGGGGTACGTCGCACAATTGTTAGACGGGGATGCAATTTGCTCAGCCCCCCCAGAGGAAGAGCTGGAGAGCCAGTAGTAAATTGGATGAAACGCTGTTGATCTTCTTCATCCAATTCTGTTAGAAGTTGTAGGAAGTACTTCACCGCAGCGCTCTCGTGGCTGAATCCATGATCACATCGCGTAGAATGAACCAAAAAGTCCATAGTCCACTTCTCATATGGCGGACCGCAGAACAACAACTCAAGTTCAGCGCTTCGGAACACTAGAAGACTCGTGATATCAATTAGCTCACCCAAGCCTCTCAAAAGCGCTTCAGCTTGCTGATACACACCTCCAAAAAGCACATGGTATGTCACTCTTCTCACGAACTCTTCAGCATTCTGCTCATTCACTTCAATATTGCTTCCGCCTTTCACAAGTTCTATCGAATCATCACCGGGCAAAACAAATGTCAGACAAAGGGCTGGTATCGAATCGCCTTCATTGTCATCCACCATTCTTATAATTGATTGCAGCGAAACAGCGAGTTGATGGTCAACATTATCCAACAGTTTCATAGCCGATTTCCCGCTAGTGTATCTCTGCCACACCTTCTTTCGATCTACAAGATCCAACTTTGCCAAGCTGTCGCGTTTGTTGCTTCCGAATCCACTTTCTAGGATGGATGACGAGCCTGATGAATCTGAACTTAAGGGCCCACAGCTGTCGAATATTTCTCGACAGTATGCCAGGAGAAGTTCCGAGAAAGTGTTCGAAAACCTCAAATCCAGCAAGCGACCGTCAATAACAGCCTTACCCAGAAGACGACCAATGAATTGGAACAAAGAGCAAGTCTTGGAAGCCGCAGATTTCTGGGCTTCGCTAATCGTTACTGGTAGGCATGAAGGGAATAGTCCTGTGCCAGTAGGCACCACGTAGCTTGGAGGCTCGTTCTGAACTGCCACTGTCGGTTTCGTGTTAGATTGCCTTCGACTTCTTCGTCGTGTAGAGGACTGACGAACTGGGACGTGAACATTATCTCGAATCTGATGAATGAAGTGTGTTGCCGCTTCCGATTCCGCCTTTGTCTTGATTGTCTGCGAACTGCTACTTCTCCAAAGCTTCAGATCTACCATCTGAATTTCTCTCGAGGTAAGAGTGTAAAACTCAAGAGTAGGTCCCAATCCTGTACCAGCCTCGTTGAAGTATTCGACCTCCAGCACTGTACCATGAGAGCAATACATGTTCATCACTTTGATCGCAGATTCGAGGATTCGGTCGCGGTGGATTCGAACCTTTTGGCGTTGAATACGCCCTATCCTTGTTTCGCTTTCACGATGGTGTCGAGAAGATCTGTGAGTCGCAACCCCTGACATTTCGTTGCGCGTCTGCAACAAATGAAGCGCTCGCGAAACGCCCAGAGACGTTGACTGAAACAGCGTTCTTCTGATATCAAACGGGATTAGAAATGACGATTCCCTCGCTACTGTGAAGCACCACACGGGCACAATCCCTCCACACAACGCAATAGGATCAGACAACTGTCTAGTCACCTTAGCAGTCAATTTGTGGCTCACAAAATGTACTTTGGGGTCTTCCAACAGGAAAGGAAGATCAGTGGCAAAGTCACCAGAAGCAACAGTGCTTGCGCTCACAGAAGTTGAACTAGAACTTAGTTTCTCCGATATCCAATGCAGATGCTTCAAGACCGCAATAACCGATGCTATAGATGGCACTAAACCAGTCGCCGATAGCTTGTGAGGTGAAAGGATAAGTTTGTCTGACAGCATTATATCTGCCAGTACTTCCTCGGAAGCTTCAGCATCATCTCGACGAGCCCTCTGTTGTCCAGCAGCTCTACTACGCTCTCTGTGTTCCTGCAGCCTTTGGGATCTGCGCACAGGGCCCGAACTGCTCCCTTCTCCAGTAGCAACATCAGAGTGGTTAACTTCTATATTCGAGTTGGCGGGGCTTCTCGAGTTGTCTTGTTTCCTGGAATAAACCAATGTGTGAACATCAGTCCAAAGCCCGGGGCCCAGGCCTCGTTGGCGTGCGTATGATTGAACAACCGCACTTAATATCGAACTCTCATGAGGAATAGGCTTCCCATTGAGAGCAAACGAGAGCTCTTGAGTGGGGATGGAACGCAGACTACCAACTCTTCTGGCACCCCTACCGGTTTGGTCACCGGTGCTGTGCGAGTGAGGGATGTTGTCAGCCAACGCTGCAGCGTATGACCGAAAGTTACCATCACTTCTCGACGGATCACTACCTGAACGCGACGCAGAGGCTTGACGAATGCTGTGATCTCGTGGGGAGCTTGCTTGACCCGCTCCGCCTCGTGTTGGCGCCTGACCAAGAGTTTCATGATCTAGCTCAACCGGAGGAAGAGATGTAGCAAGCTGGTCGACATCAAAAGCCTCTGGTCCATCGTGATCATTTTCTTCACTGTCACCAGGATCCTGTTCAATCATGTCTTCCTCAGCAGAACTGACGTCCTCCTCAGACGCATCGCTGTTATCAATAATCTGGCCTTCGTCAATAAGTTCCTCTTCAATCAACCCTTCAGCAACTTCGAAAAACTCCTCCACGGGAAAGCGATCCTCGTCGACCTCACCGTCAAGATGTTCATCGTCTGCAGCGGAATCGTTGCCCTCTACGCCTGCTTCTGCTCGAGAGGATCGATCTCTGCTACTACCTCTAGCCGATCTGGATCGTCTTGACCTATGACCTCCTGGCCCTCTATCCGTAGATGACCGTCCCACCTCTCGAACTCGAGGCCATAAGAATTCCTGAACGCTCGCCATTGTAGCGAGCGGCTCAATCAGCACAATATGATTAGAATAGTCCCTTAAACTCTCACCTCCAGACTCCGGTGCAGCCCGCTTCAATCTTAACTTGAACGGTTGGGTAAGTTGCCTCAGACCAGAATTTACAGATGGAAAAGATGTACCATGGCTGGTTTCATTTGTGTGAACTTCAAGCTTCTCCTCAGCTGACAAGACCCCGAGAGCTAAATTGATTAGCGAAGTAAAGGCGTTCTTTTCTTTATGTTTGTTTAAGACCTTGACAAACATACCAGTTCGAACAGAAGCAACATTGATATCATCCGTAGAGAAGAAGCTTGCAAGAGCGTCCATGATGCCGCTCTTTGATATCTCGAAAACGGTCAGGCCATCCGTCGCGGTAAGCACAGATACAAACTCGGAAATAGCCTTTTCCACTTCACCTTCACTCTCTTCCTCTGACGCAGAGTTTAGCGACTCACATATTTTTGTGAGTTTGTCCAGCACGCTGTTTTTCAAAAGTTCTTCATTGACAGCATTCTCTCCATTCCCTCCAAGATACTGCGTGAGAATAGATCGCGCGGCTTTGGGAACCATGGTCGGGAGAGAAAGATTCGGAATTCGAAGCTCCTGTATAGCACGGGAGGACAGTCTGTGATGTGAACCACCTGCCTCACTTCGGGAAACTCTGTGAGTTGGGCCGCGTTGCAGAGCAGCGAGGGCGGTCCACACTGAGTCCATGTCCCGCAAGTTGATGGCTGTTCCCGAATGATCCCCATGAGAGTGAACATGGTCGATTCTTCCAGATGAAGACCCCGGTACCGGAGCTCGCGTAACAAGTTCAATACTTTGATTGTTTTCGTCCTCCTTTTCCCCTTCCTGTTCACTGTCCAAGGCAGCAAGTCGAACGATTTCATGAACAACACCTTCACGCACAAACGCCTCTCGCAAAGATGGCAACTTTTCTAATGCAGACGATGTCATCGCCAACCCAACAAGAGCCTCGCTCTTCGAACTGTTCTCCCCTAGAAGGGCAGCAACAAATGGGCAAAAGCGAATTGTTGTAAGATTCTGTGACTCCTCTGACTCCAGTCCGGTTTCATCATTCATAGTCACCGCACTTAACACAACCTGAGGAGAAATTGAAATAAACTTGGACAACACGGACAAGGTCAATCTCCGGGCATTTGAGTCTGCCGAGGAAATGTAAAACCTCATCAGAGTCTCAAACAGTTCTGTTCCGAAAAGCTGCAACGGGGCAGGGTTCCGTTCAAGTGATTCTCGTCGCTTTGCATCGATTGCAGCAAAATTGGCAGACGGGCCAACTGATCGCCGTCTTCTTGATCTCGTTGAAGAACCATGGTGGTGCTCATGCTCACTGGTATCCGGAAGGAGACTGTCGGCAAGATTAAGACAATCTACAGAATGCATAGTTGAGCCTGAGCTAAGTCTGCTCTTCAGTTTCATGATGAGGGTGTCCGTATCCAGGATTTGAAGTCCAAGCTTGGCACTTCCGCGCGCCAAGATAGCAAGCATGCGAAGCGCAGACGAGTACGATTGTGGCGAGAGTGCAGGAGGAGACGGAGGTACGATCAGACTCAGAACCTTCTCGATGAGCGCAAGGTCATCTCCACACAGCGCCTCGAGCTTCTCAGACGAAGATCTATACGCTTCTGCAAGCTTAGTGAAACCTACCACAGCAGATTCTCGGATGCGTTGATCTTCAGAGCTTAGCAATCGCATCATAGTGGGCAGCACACGACTTATCATTTCCATTGCATCGCCACGGGGTTGACGGCACAGGTTGCATGCGGTTGCAGCGGCCATTCTCTGTACGCCTATCGAAAAGAAGTCAATAAACGAAAGCACCGCTTCAAAGCCATTCGCCGAAACAATTTGCTGCGGGTAATCAACACTCAATTTGTGCAAGGCAGACAAAGACTGCTCAGCAAGGTCGATGTACTCAATAGACAAAAGATTCTGGCAGAGCGGTCCAGCGGCACCATTGAGCGCAATTGCAGAAGAAGAAGACGGTAGCGCTTCCATCATATGCGTGAGCGCGCGTGCGGCGTAAATCTTGACCTCCACATTGGCGCCCGTGCGAAGCAAGTTAACAAGCGGCGTAACAAAAAGATTGACGGAAAATGATACAAGAGATTCCTCGGTGCCAACCGAAAGAAACTCACAAAGCTCTTGAAGCGCTTCCATCTGCTGCTCAGCACTTTCAGGAGCCACAATGGCGGTCCTCAAGTGCTGAAGCCTCGAATGCGAAGTGGCGCCATTGTTCGGGAGTATGTCGCGAAGGTCAGCGCCCAATCGTCGAAGCAAGCCCTGCAAAGTGGTGGGAGCACGGTCGCTGCCCAACGAGCTGGGGCCATCGTCGCTTCGTCTGTTGGAGCCAGAGTCGGCGCGAGAGTCGTCGGCGTCGGAGCGATTGACAAAACTCATTCCTCTTGTGCGGCGAGAAAATGCGGGCGGCGTAGAAGGACCGGGGTTGCTAGAAGTAGCTGGGCGGGCACGGGCGGTGGACGATCGTCGAGGTCTCTTTGAAGGTCGGTGCGCAGGCGGCTGAGCTTGCGGCTCTGCGGGCGGAGGCGGGGTTGGAGGTCTCCTGGCGCTGGACCTGGTTCGCTTTCGGGAAGTCGGCGGGTGGGGGGGCGGTGCGGGCGGTCTGCGCGCGGGACGACGCGGCTGTTCTCGGGGGGCGGGGGGGTGGAGGGGGGGGAGTGGTGTGCGGAACGAGTGGGACGGGAAGCGGCTGCGCGAGGAAGTCGGTGGCGGACGGGGTTTGTGGCGGCGGCGGCGCGGCGGGAACGCGAACGCGTGGAAGGAGGTTCGTGGGCGTCGGGTTGTTGGGGACGCGCGTCGTCAGTGCTAGCACGAGCTTCTCGGCCTCTTCTACGCGCCTCCATACGCTGGGGGGGCCATGCGCCGGCGGGGCTGGCAGGGCGTGGGGGGGTGGGGGGGGTTGCGGCAAGGGGGGGAGGGGGTGGGCGAAGGAGGCGGGCGGGCGTTGAGAAGGCGGCGACGGAGAAGGCGGCGGACGGGCGGATCGGGGCGATGGGGCGACGGGTGAGCTGCGGCCGGCGGTTGCGGCGGGGAGGATTCCAGCGACCGCGACGCGGCCCTTTATTCGGAGCGAAAACGAGTGCAAGCCGCGCGCCGTTGCGCGCACGGCAGCCGCCTGCCGAGTGCGCTGCGCGCTCGCGGTCGCGCTGGCCGCTGTGTGGCGCGCGCGCGCGCGCGCGCCCCGCGCCGCTCCCCCCCCTGCATCGGCTGTAAGCGCTGTCAGCCGCCAGCTCGCGCTGCCGCGCGCCGCGCGCGCGCGATCTCCCCCGCGCCGCGCCGCCGCCGCCGTCTGCGCCGCGCGCCCTTCCCCCCCCCCGCGGCGTCGTGCCCGCGTGTCGTCGTCCTCCGCCATGCCTCTCGCCAGAAGAGCGCCGGCGCCGATGCTCGCCTTCGCCTTCGCGTCCGCGTTCCTCCCGCGCCTCTCCTGCTCGCGCGTCTCGCCGCCGCCGCGCTTCAGATGCGCCAGCAGCGCGGGCGCCACCGTCGTGCGCGCAAAGCTGCCGGCCTATGCCTCGCCCGTCGTGCCGACCAAGCCGCTGCATCGGTTTGTCGAGGACAAGGCGCAGACGCGCACTGATGTCGTCCGCGCCATCTCGGCCTACGTCAAGCAGCACAAGCTGCAAGACGTCAAGGACCGCCGCGTCTTCCATTGCGACCACGCGCTCAAGTCCGTGCTGGGTGTCGACAAATGCACCTTCCTCCAGGTCTTGAAGCACGTCACTCCGCACTTGATGAAGCCCGAGCAGGTGGGGGGCCGCTATTTGAAGGAGGCCTCCGCAATTGAGCAGGCTTTTATCCACCAGCACCCTCCAGAAACCGACTCCAAGAGGAAGCTCCGCAACAAGTCCCAGGCCCGCAAGCAGGGCGCCCTGGCGGATCAGAAGGCTGGCAGACATCTCTACCGCACCATGGTTCTCAGTGACGAGCTGGCCGCCGTTTGCCGCGCCCCCGAGATGCAGCGACAGCAGGTTATCAAAGCCGTCTGGAACTATATTCGCATGAACAACCTCAAGGGACAAGGGCCGCCGGAAAATCCCATCAAGTGCGATTTCCTCTTGCGCAAAGTCTTCAACGCTGACTACATCAATGTCAGAACCGTCATGAGTGGCATCTCTCCCCACATCAGGAAAAAGGAGTAAATTCGTTTCACGTCAAGTTCGTTCGTCACTTATTCCAAACAATTGCGCGATCGCGTTCGCCGCCTCGCTCGCACCGCGTTCACCGCGCTGTCTGTCACCAAATTCCGAATCTGGTCTTCGAGAAGCCCTTCAACTCACGTCTTTAATTCGTCGGCTCAGGCTTCTCTCACCCGTCAGAATCAACCCGAACGGGACTCGCATGCTGCTACTGTACATTGCACTACACAAGACTTACAACTTGAAATCTCATGCCTAAGCGTCAGTTTTAGTTTTACTCTCGCTTCCCTCTTCGTTTCCATGCGGTGTACTTCCACAGGACGAAGTTAGATGAACCCGCGGAGGCCAAGAAGGCCAACAAGCAAATGAGCGCACCAAGCAACGTTGAATCCGATTCCAGGAAGTATGACGCTCTCAGCGCTTCTCGTTTTAGCCTAGAAAAGTGACAACGAAGAGTGGGGTCGCGAAAGCGTTCGAAAGAAGCTTTTTCGTCATCCAAGTCGAATGCGGCGCGAATAGCTCGAATATCATGTAAAGTGGAAGCGGCAAGGTAAACAGCTGTTTCCGCATCATGTGCGTCTGACAGACTGTGTTGCGCGTGTTGAAGTTTAAACAGCATTAGGTTCAATCTTTGCGAGAAGTATGCATACTGTAGGTCGCCCAGTGACTTAACAGGGTCGATGTCGAAGTACAAGATTCCTTCCATGATTTCTTCCAGTTCGGCTATACGCGTTTCGACAATAGAGCGCACCAGGTACCGGCTTACGATATCTGCCATGACAGTCGACGGCTTCCCTTGTTTGCTGGACTTCCGCCCACGTTGCAAAGTATGATACAGGTTAGGTTCGGAGATGCCGTGAACTGCTGCTGCGAAAGCTTGCACGAAAAGAGTGTCCAATGCGGCAACTGAATCTTTTTCAGTGGATCGAAAAGTTAGGATTCCCATTCCCGGAAAGAAGGACAGAGGCTTGTTTTCTATGCGTTGCACTGCCTCGCTTTTTCTTGTTTTGTGCAAGTCCAAAACGTACATGCGAAACGTGTCGGGAGGGATTCGCTGACGCGTGGTGGACGCGGAAACGCCACTTGCCCAAGTGTGATTCAAGGGAATGTTGTCATTAAGATTAAGAGCTGCGCGCTTGACAAACTCTCGCGAAGGTTTATCCGCGTCAAGAAAGGCCCTTTCACATTCTGGACAGTCGTTGTTAACCTGTGAAGAGGAAAATCGTAGATGCTGCCCAGGCACGGCAACCTTTCTCACAACAGCTTCAAAACCTTCCCAGTCGAAATTGTCTAACCAGCGAGCTCGGTGTTCGAAACCTGGTGTATAGGCAGATACTTGCACCGTTAACTCACGGATGAAGGGTATGGGAAAGTAAAGTGCTTTCGGGGCATAAACACGCTCTGCGATTCGCTCTATGGAGGAGAGAAGATCTGCGACGTTCAATTTCTTTTTCTTCTCGACAGTATACAGCACCCAAGAGGTCCTCCCAGTTCCGAGGAAGGGCGTTTGCGACTCATAATGATTAATAGGATCGTCTCCGTGGTTGACAATTACATACATTACGTGCGCAGCCCCTGTCGTTGCAGCTGTCTGCTGCAGTAAACCCATAAAGTTTGTAGGATCATCCGATGGGGAATGCATTGCTACCCTTCTGAACAGATGCTTTGGGGCCAAAGAAACGCTGAATATGAGAGAAGTGCCGTTGGATCCAGCGGTCATCGCACCAGCATAATGAGAAATTCTAATTTCATCTTCAGCTGAAATGAAGTGTTCGGGAGCAACGATCTGTACATTGATATAAATCGGTATCGAGGACTCGCGCAAATGAGCAGTGGCTCTTAAAACGTCACGCATTCCTTCTGAAAAGCGTATAACTTCGTTCGACGCTGTCCAGGCTTCGCGCTGAGTGTCAGATAATGCTGACCATCTGTCTTCATAGGCGAGAGGATCTTCATGTGATGAGAAGAGGGATCGGCCAAGATCGTTCACATCTGTCGCTGACTGATATCGAAAAGACGACTTGTAACTTGTACCACCATAAACAAAGGCTGTGAGTTGCAGAACGATGAGGATATGCGGGAGTTTCCCAATATGTACGAAACGCTCCATCTCATCACTGGCAAAGCAATAATCAAAGGGTGATTCTCACTAAAACCATAGGTTGTTTTAGGATGCCAGCTCTGTTAGACCGAGGGGAGGGTATGGTTCTTTGGCGCAACTTAATCTGAATGTTTTGAATGGATGGGCAGTGCCCTAACGATAGCCGCTTCGTTAAGTTCTTGGGCTTCGCCAGCCTGGACTTTTGAGTCAGGTCGGTCAATGAAATGCGAGGGCATGAATGCTCTGAAAAATACTGACGCTAAGGGGTTGTCTCGAGACGCATGCATGTGCCTTTTGCACGATGCAAAAGGGGGTGGATAAATTTGTTCCTGTTGCTCGCTATTGGGAACATTCGAAAATGGTAAAAACACATTTTGCGCGAAGCAAAAGGTCACGTTTTGATGCCGGACGTGACATTGCGCGTCCGTTTTGCTCTCCGTTCGAGCACCGACGAAGCTGCCTTCAGCTCTGAACAAATGAGCATTTTTTGTCAGACTTTTCTCCAAAAACGAATACGTGGTTTCGTTTGGCACTGAAGGGGACTGCACAAGTTCCCATCGTGCCATGAACTCCGCTGGCAATGCTCACCTTCTCCAAGCGCGTTACTTTCACAGCAAAACCTTTTGCCCTTTGAAATACTTGTCATCATTGTTGCACGATGAAAATAAAGGATTCGAAGCCAGGCATAGTATGAATAGTCTCTACTTTAGAAGAGTCAAGAGAGGTTGTCTCATTTTGCACTCAAACCGTGCAGCAGTTTTCAAATGACGTCGAAGCGCAATTCAGCAAATTCACATGGAAGCAAATTGTGGTATGTGTTTTTCGAATGTTTCCATTACGAGAATAGAGACTCTTTTCGCAAAACTCAAAACTATTCGACTTCTTTTTGTGATTCAATCTTGGAGATCCAAGAATCAAAATGTGTGACTGAGAAAGAACTGTCCCTCACGGCATTTCAACTCTCGGCCTAGATACGTGTCACTATGAAAAGTCGTGAGAATGCATTTTTTTGCAGCAACTTCATGCGCACCTCTTCGACTCTTCACAACTCTCGCCAGTGAGTCCAACCTGGACGGCTTGCTTTGCAACGCACTTCTTCTTGCTTCTTGGTGACATCTCGCCGTACTAGCTCTGTGAAACAAAACATTTTCATACTTCACACCCGGTCTTGCTCCTTACTCGCATCCTGCTGCAATCTTACGGCTTATTATAAAAACATTCATGGCATCGCCTAAAGCAGCACCCACTAACCTTGCAGCGGTTTGTAGAGACAGTAATCTCTATAAGGCGTATGCGATTTTGTTCAGTCAATCCGTACAATGTTTTCCAAAATGTGCAAATTTTGAGACGTCGAAAATCACTTCACGCCAACCCCGAGTGGAAACGCGGTTTTCATAGCTCACATAATAACGTTTTTATACGAAAACTGCGTCGCAAAGGAGCTTTCATTCTTACGCGCAGTACTCAAAAGGAAGGAATAGAACTATTCTACTTTTGAGAGAAAATGAGCTTTTGTTTATTAGAATCCACCACTCCTAGTCATGCCGGCTTTGCACGACATTGCTTCCTGCACGTCTTCTAAGGTTATTGTAATATAGCTCGGCCAGATCAACGGGGGCTCTACAAGACCAAGTGGTGACGTCACGGGCTCCCGGGCACGTGTGCCTACTGTACCACGTGGGACGCGTAATCGCAGGCTTGGACAAGACTAATTAGTCTATTTTCGTTAATTTAGAATTAATATTTACTCGGTAGTGTAGATATGTGGCCGGGGTGGTGCACCACAAATGCACCTCCCGGTGGCCCACGTGGCACTAGGCCCGTGAGAGCCGGAGGGGCGCTTAGGTGTACTAAACCCCCGAGACGCCAACCTCCCACACCAAATGGTAAAGTCAAGCACCAACTAGGCTAATTTGACACCAGTTCGGTTCTACAGTCACCAATTGGTAAGTCTAGTAGTCCTCTAATAGTTTTGCTGACCTCGAGGGTTATACGTGCCTGCCGCACACCAGTGCAGGCGTATTTACTACTTGGTCACCGTGCACTATAGGCAACGGTGGGTGCTGCCGACCTATTAGGTGTCACGCGTTTCACTCCTCCGCCGGGTCGAGCCCACGCAGGGCTCCCCACTAGCAGCTCGCACCGATCGGTTGTACCACATATTTTGGTCTCCCGACCTAGAAATCTGTGGATTACCAAGTGGTTTTGGGAAGGGAGGATTTGGAAGTCACGAGATACCCGAGTGGTTTGGTTTCCGTTGCCGAAGCAATTGGCTCCGACGCCAGTTACCTAAATGGAGAAACGGGGCGCGCGCTACCCAAATAGGGCGCCGAGCGCTCCACCAAGTGGTCACCCCATACGGGGTTCAGTGTCCTATCCGGTGTTGGATAACCCGGAGGACCTGATTCGGAAGGAACGCCCACCGAGGGGGAAGAAGGTAGACCGAGAGGCTGGGGGCCCCTCGACCCTTCCCCGGGCTGACCAAGTGGACGGAGGAGCAGGCTGTGCAAGGGCGGAGCCCGCTCCTGTAACAACCCCAGTGGTAGACCAAATGGAGGTGCCAGTCGGACCGCGACTGGACTTGGACGAGGTCACCCGAGTGGTAGTTGATCGAGCCTCCCAGGAGGTCCTCGACAAGGTACCTGTGGTGGTGTTACAGTACCTCGAAAACGAGGTGCGAGGACACATCGACCGATTGGTTATGCTGGCTCTGCAGCAGCAGGGGGCTAAGCTTCAACCTGAGATGGTGGCCCAGGCCGCGCTCATGAAGCAAGCTCCCCCGCCTGCAGTAGACGCCACCAAACCACTTGGTATTCTCCACCCTAACCTTCCTACACAACCGACTGGTGAAGGATTTATCGACCGTATGGGGAAAGGGGCAGAGCCTCCAGGGATGGAGGGCCCGAGGTACGTTTACCTCCCCCAACCTACTGGTGTAGCTCCGTCAGGACCAAGTGGTGGAGACCCTGATGGAGATTCGTCGAGCTCAGGAGACGAGCGTCGACGTAAACCAAATGGTAAGAAGAAGAAAACCAAAAGGGGAAAGAGAAAGAGCCGCCGGTCGGACTCGGACTCTTCGTCCTCAGACACCGATTCGGATTCGTCAGGAGACGACGACCGTACAGGTTCACGACGCAAGAGGAAGGACTCTCGCCAGAAGAAAGGAAAGAATCCCCGCAAGGGTAAGACCAAAAGGTATAACGATTTGGACTCAACTTCCGACGAGGAGACTGACCTAGAGGTGCTTACGCCGCTCAATGATTTATTCACCAAAGCGGTTGACTATCGTACCTATAGGTTAGAGAACAGACAGGCTGAGTATACCAAAGAGGTAGCTCAGAAGATAACGAAGCATCATAGGAAGCTTCGTTTCCAACTGGGTGAAACTCGCTTTAGCGGGGATGACCCTATTGCGATCATTGATTTCCTTCAAAGGTTCAAGATCGCTTGTGACCAGAATGGGTTTTCAGAGGCAGCAGCCATGTGGCTGTTTCAATTCTACCTAACTGGTCAGGCTGGAGCGTTGCTCCACAGCCGCCTCCAAGGAAACACCATGGCGGTGGACGAAGACCAAACGGAAATGTTGACGACATACCCACAGGTGGTTAACTTCCTACTGGAAACCTACGCGACCGATGAGGTAATCCAGGAGGCGTACGCAGAGGTGCTTGCGTACCGCCAGCGCGCGGGACAAACCGAATTGGAATTCGCTCGCTCCTTATGGGCATTAGCCTCCCGCTGGGGAAGCGTCTTTACTACCAAAAGGTTGAAATCGATGTACGCCGACAACGTGGCGAAGTCTATCCGATCACAGGTTCGTAACTACCTAGCTACCAACCGCACGGTCGACTACAACGCACTAGCCCGCCATGCACAGGGACTAGGCGACACCGTTCGGTCAGGGGCCAGGAAAGACTCCGCACCACTTGGCAAACCATCGAAGGAGAAAGGAAAAACCAGGCGGTCAGTGTTTGACGTAGAGGAAGAGGAGACCACTACGGAGGAGGCGTCCACAAAATACGCCTCCCAGGGTCACCCAGTCCACTTGGTGCATGCACAACCGACAACTCGATCGCACGGTAATACCTCTTGGTCCAGCTCGCTATCCAGCGAGCCACCCTCGAGACAAACCTCAGCTCCACCATCACAGGTATCCGTACCGGTCAGCCCGGTCCTAGCGGTACCATTCAAGCAATATGGTGAACGAGGACCACCCCCGCAGCAACGGAGTGCAGTACCTACTGGAGGCCGTCCCCCATCGCGCGCGTCGTCGCTCGCGATGAAGGACCCCACAACCGGCAATCTCCTCTGTTGGTTCTGTTTGTCGCCTCACCACTTGGCAACAGCGTGCCCAAGTGTGGCTCCGCAGAACAGGAACGCTCTCCTGACTGCTCGCCAGCAGAACCACCAGGATATATTTGGGCCCACGGCGCGGAGCGCAGGCACGGGACACGCAAATGCGCGACCCAATGCAGCCACACCTCATCAGGTACACCTCGTTACGGAGCAGGATCAAACGGATCCCGCCCCGCAGGCGGAAAACGCCGAACAGTTGGGATAGAGGCCTTCCCCAACTGTCCGAAGACGGAAGGCCTTCCAGAACCAAGTGGTGCAAGTATGGACAATTACCCATTGGTTACAGGGGAGGAGAGCCTCATGGACGGCACCGAACCGATATGCTTTCTCAAGCATAGTAACTATAAGGTAAACGTCACCCTCGGGTTTACTTCTAACCACTTGGTACCATGCGTCACTGTCCTGGACACCGGGGCAGGACCTAATCTGGTGAATGCCAAACTATTAACTAACAGACAACTTAATAAGCTTCAGCCATGTACATTAACTAACCCACTGGTTGACGCCAACAACAGACCACTAACCGTCATGGGAGCGCTTACCATAATGGTATTGATTGACACCATGAGGGTCCGAGTTCGCTTCATAGTCGTTAACCAACTGACAACAGACTGTATCCTCGGCACAACCTTTATAGACCAGCATGTCAGGGCAATTTTTCCACGTTCTAAGACAGTTCTGTTCCATAATGGCCCCCGGATCGCCATTATTGGTAACCACAAGGGTGCCTCTCCGAAAGAGAACCGCACTCGACACCAACCGGTCCCGGAAAACACACTCTCCAACAAGGTGCGATTGGCAAAGGCGGTAACAATACCGCCTATGAACCACTTGGTAGTGAAGGTCACATGCCAACAACCTGGCCTGTTATCCGTTCAGAACCATTCACGGTTGGCCGAACGACACATGACCTTAATGGCGAATGGTATAGTCGACAACATACCGACAAAACCGTTTCAGGTCTACCTGAGTAACTTCAGCAACCGCCCGGTCAAGTTGCCAAAGCACACCGTAATTGGTCTTGCCTTACCGGCTCCCCGTACGATCTTTACAATTATACCACAATGGTCCCACGAGGTCGTGGATGCTAAGGAAGGGGGGGCAGTGTCAATTCGTTGAATTCGTCGCGAACAGACCATATGGTGCAGCGACTGGCTGAGCGAGAAGACCAGAAACTGGAGCTCGACCCAGTGACCAATTGGAAGACGGAGGTGAATATAGGACTTGAAGGGGAAGAGCTCAGAGCGCGGATCCTTGGACTCCTGGAGCCATTCAGTACCATGTGGTCGGGTAAGCTGGGAGCCATTAAGGCCACCCAGCACAGGATTGACCTCAAACCGGACTCCCGTCCCATCCACCAACAGCCATACCGCGCGGGACATAAGGCCCGTGAGGTAGAGCTGGAGGAGGTAGAGCGGATGCTCCGCGAGGGGGTTATAGAACCGGCAAACTCGGAATGGGCTAGCCCTGTAGTGCTAGTCCAAAAACGAGGAGAGACCCGTATGAGGTTCTGTATTGACTACAGAAAACTTAATGCCGTAACGGTAAGGGACTCGTACCCCATCCCGAGGATGGATGAATGCATCGACTCCCTAGGAGATGCGAACATCTTTACCACACTGGACGCCAACTGCGGGTATTGGCAGATCGAAATACCAGAGGGTGACCGTGATAAGACTGCGTTTACATGCCACGCAGGCCTGTATCGCTTCTTACGCATGCCATTTGGTTTAAGAAACGCCCCCGCTACCTTCCAAAGGGCGTTAGACATCATACTGTCTAAAGTGAAGTGGACAACCGCATTGGTATACATAGATGACGTAGTCATCTACTCGAGGTCCATAGAGGAGCACTTCTCGCACGTCCAAGTGGTACTGCAGTTGCTACAAGAGGCAGGCGTGACCCTCAAACTACGAAAGTGTATGTTCTTCAACCAAGAGGTAGAGTACCTAGGGCATACAATAAGCCCCGGGAAACTCGAAGTGACCAAACGGAATATCCGAGCGGTACAGGAAGCGAAGCTCCCTACGTCGCAGACGGACATACGATCCTTTATAGGTCTATGCAACGTCTACCGGCGGTTCATCAAGGGTTTTGCAAAGATAGCCGCACCCCTGAACCGGAGGTTGCAGAAGGGGCAGCCCACACACTTTGACCACCTGGAAGAGGACGAGGTGGAGGCGTTCTATACATTGAAAGCAGCGCTTCTCTCCCCACCGGTACTGGCATTGCCCAAAACGGGACTCCCGTATACACTGGACACAGATGCGTCGGACGCCCAAATAGGTTGCTGCCTAATGCAGGAACAGGAGGACGGCAAGCTCGCACCAATTGGGTATTGGAGTAGAGCTCTTAACCAAGCGGAGCAGAACTACACCGTAACGGAGAAGGAATGCCTAGCGGTTGTTTGGAGCATGCTCATGCTACGTCCTTACCTATATGGTGTGCGCTTCACGCTCCGAACGGATCACGACTCCTTGAGGTGGATATTAGGCTTGACGGACGCATCGGGTCGTCTGGCCCGATGGCGTCTGAGACTCTCGGAGTTTGAGTACGATGTGCAGTACCGCCCCGGGGTCAAGCACCGAGTGGCGGATGCATTGTCCGGGTTGAATACCGAAGGATTGGACACTGACCCAGTGGACGACGACATCCCATGCTTTACTATAGAACCAGCTAACCACGAGGTCAATGAAGTTCTGAAGGGATACTGGCATGATGACAGTACGTACCAAGTGGTAGTGGAGACCCTCCTCCCTGTGGAGGAAGGGGAACACGCTCCAATCACCCGTGAGGAATTCTTACGCGAACAATCGACCGATAGGTTGTGCAAAACACTCGCTGACGTACTTGGAAGGAAGGATTCTCATTTCGACGTCGACCACAATGGGTACCTCATCAGACGCTCACCTTTAGACGGAGCTCTCCAGAAGGTCGTACCTGAGTCATTAAGACAAAGGGTGTTATATCTGTCACACAATCCACGGCTTTCGGGACACCCTGGAGCCACGCGGTTGTACTATACCCTTCGGAGGCAATTCTACTGGCCGCATATGGCTAACGATGTATATACCTATGTGGCGCAATGCAATTCGTGCATTAAGACCCGAGGTGGTGTGGCGAAGCACAGGAAGTACCTAAAGCTATTCCCGGCGGCGGGGCCCCTGGAATTCGTAGCAATCGACATACTGGGGCCCCTGCCCAAGACCTCAGAGGGTTACCACTTTGTAGTAGTCATAACCGACAGGTTCACAAAGCTCACCAGAGCCATACCTCTGAAGAACCAAACGGCAACGACACTAGCGACAGCCTTCCTGGAGAATTGGGTCTACCCGTACGGTGCTCCCATGTACCTACTGACCGATAACGGTTCGAACCTAGCTTCTAAGTTCTTCGAGGCGGTTTGTACAATGCTAGGGGTCAAGCACTACTTTACCACGGCCTATCATCCGCAAACAAACGGCCAAGTGGAACGCTTCAATAAGACCCTAGTGGCACGCCTACGGCACTATGTCGAAGAGCACCAAACCACATGGTCGGAGTATGTCCAACCATTGACATATGCGTACAACCTCCAGGTCCACAGGGTCACTCAAACAACCCCATTCGACCTGGTACTTTCGCGAACACCACATGGTATTATCGTCCAGCCCGGACCTGACCGCTCGGAAGCGGCCGGGACACTCACACCGGCGAAGGTCAAGAGAAACATACTCCAGAAGTTACGCGCCGCTTTGGCTGCTGCCAAAGTTAAGATGACAGCAGCCCAAGAACGGTATAAAGCGGACCATGACCGAACGGTGAGCAAAGTGACCAAAGTGGTAGCAGGAGACATGGTCTTCCTTGACGTGCCACCAAAAGGTAAGCGACCAACCCCAGCGGAGATGGAAGAGGACATCCGCCTTGAGGAGGATATCAATTCTAAACTACTACCCAAGTCCACGGGACCATACAAGGTGATTCGCTCCGACGAGCATACCGCTACGGTCATAATGGAAGGTTTGGAGAACACGGTCTCCATCGACAGGATTGTCAAGGCCGCACAACCGACGACAGCGAATGCACAACCAATAGGTGAGCCAACGCAGCAGGAAGCGGAGAGGGAGCAAACGTCTCCCATACCCCCTCCTATGATGAGTCAGCCGAGCGGTCAACCTTCCATCAGAGCCGTAACGGCTGACCCCACGACCCAAGCGGCACAGGAGATCGAGCCTCGGCAAGACCAACGGGTCACACCACCCACGGGGAGCCACGCACCCCATGACCAAATGGAAGAGTCACATCCTCAAGTAGACACTCAGGAGTGCGCTATTGACACCATTGTAGGTCACGAACACACCACAAAGGGTATGCGCTACCGGGTAAGATGGTATGGATGGTCGCCCGAGCACGACTCTATGGAACCACCTGGTCATATCCCTAACAACTTCATCATCCGATACTGGCGCAAACAAGGGCGAACGCCCCCACCAACTGGTATTGCTTCGCGTGGTACGCGTCGCTAAGGAAGGGGGGGTTATCGAAGCCGTTGAACGCCACGCTACACGAAAAGCTAACTAACTAACCTAACAGGAAAACAAAAGAAGATCAGAGATCACAATGCAAGACACTTTATTAGTCGAGAAGAATCCACGAGAGCGAACCACGAGGTGACTTAGGAGGCCTTGGAGGACCCACGGCCACGTCCGCGTCCACGACCGGTTCCACGACCGCGACCACGTCCACGGGAGGTCCCGCGAGATGAAGCGGAACCTCCACGACCAGAGGACACCGACACAGGTCCGGCGGAGCTTCCGCCCGGCACCGTCTTCACGGCGTTCGAACGTCATCGACCACCCCGTTGGGGAAGCGGGTTGATCACCCATGAGGTATAAAAGGCGCGAGTTGGAGCGAGAGCGTGCCACGGAGGATACCAACCGAGAAGGGGAACACCACCAATTGGATGACTAGATGAAACCTGAGGGGTCACAGAGAACGGGCACGCCGCTCGAGCGAGCTGACACACCGTGAAAATGACCAGGGTTGTACGCCGGCTGGACGGGTTCCGTGAACAAGGGAGGTCACAACCACCCCAGAGGGAACCTGAGGGACGGAAGGAGACCGCGAGGAACCAGGTGGAGGGGCGCTGAACGCCGCGCAGTCGGGTAAACCCCTCGGCTGGACCTGAATCAAGCCTGAACACCACGATGAGGCAGACCACTAGGTAGAAACGGCGTCAGCACCGGTACGGTCACGAAGTCTGAAGAGCCACGGGCAGGAGTCTCCTCACCCTCGACGCGGCCGCCCAAGGCAACGACACCCCAGTGGCGCCCTCACTCAAGCAGAGAAACAGTACGTGTCGGAACCAACGAGGTATCACCTCAGTACGGCACGGGACCAAGTGGCCAACGAAGAATAGGAGCGACACCACGAGAGGGCGGTGTGCCGATCGGTTGACAACTGCGAACCCCACCGACGGGAGGCTCGAAACCAACTGGTAAGCCGGGACTAACCCGCCCAGGGGGAGGACGGATAGGGGAAGATGGAGTGGCGGACTCCTCCGGGAGGGACCGAAGAGGCGAAGACAACCACGTGGTACCAGGCGCGCGACAAGATCAACCCGAATGGTCGCGGTTCGCGGTTTCGCGTTCCAATACCACGAGGGATGTAAGGTACGGTCGCACCTACCACAGGGGGTACGGCGGCGTGTGTAATGGCGCTGCAGTGCATGTGGCGAACCGCGCCGTGCACCGCGCCATCTTCGCGTCATCGCGAGACGCGCCGTGCGACAGGCGATGCGCGCCGACGACCGTTTGGTGAAAAGGCGGCAAACGCCGTGGGACCGTCGCAGCCACGGGGCGTGCCTGTCGGTACGATGGGGGTCTGTAGTATAGCTCGGCCAGATCAACGGGGGCTCTACAAGACCAAGTGGTGACGTCACGGGCTCCCGGGCTCGTGTGCCTACTGTACCACGTGGGACGCGTAATCGCAGGCTTGGACAAGACTAATTAGTCTATTTTCGTTAATTTAGAATTAATATTTACTCGGTAGTGTAGATATGTGGCCGGGGTGGTGCACCACAAATGCACCTCCCGGTGGCCCACGTGGCACTAGGCCCGTGAGAGCCGGAGGGGCGCTCAGGTGTACTAAACCCCCGAGACGCCAACCTCCCACACCAAATGGTAAAGTCAAGCACCAACTAGGCTAATTTGACACCAGTTCGGTTCTACAGTCACCAATTGGTAAGTCTAGTAGTCCTCTAATAGTTTTGCTGACCTCGAGGGTTATACGTGCCTGCCGCACACCAGTGCAGGCGTATTTACCACTTGGTCACCGTGCACTATAGGCAACGGTGGGTGCTGCCGACCTATTAGGTGTCACGCGTTTCACTCCTCCGCCGGGTCGAGCCCACGCAGGGCTCCCCACTAGCAGCTCGCACCGATCGGTTATACCACAGTTATGGAAATAAGGAAGCGATTTTCAGAGCTCTTTGTGCACGAAAAGATTTCTTTCTGTTGTTTGAAACGTAATGCAGAAAGTCCAGCGAAGAGTAGGAGTGCATCTGTTAAGAAAAGCCGACTGTATAAATTGACTGCCGTCGATCGGACCGTACAAGGTGTTGTGCTGGCGACGCCAAAATCAGCGAGGCAAAAGACGTTCACTTTGTCTGAGTTTACGCGTTTGATGTTGTTAACCCGCGATGATCCATAGTGTCGTCTGGCATACATTAGAGCATCATAATCTATAACGAAAAGATCTGACCTAGACAAAAAGAAAAAACCTATAGATGAGTGGGTTAATGTCATTGAAGGAAGATAAAATGACACATCTCTTCGTCTAGATCAAGCTCTGAAGTATCTTTTCGACGAACCGAACATCCCAGAAGAACCACCAATTTGCTTCCGACCCGGTGCTTATTTACGTTCCGTGAGTAACGGGTTTCGGACATTGTCTTTAGTACCGTTTGCTAACTACAGGCGCAGTGGTCAAAACAATTCCAACTTCAAAGAATTTATGGACACGAACAAAAGCAAAAATGCTACTAACTCACTGAGCGTGAGAAGATAAGAGTTGTTTTTGGGGCTGCTGTGTTTGGTGTTGGGACTGATCAAGAAGACATAGAGATATTGAATGCTGCAGCAAGGACAAGTGATTACGCTGGAAGATTCGGACACGAGGGTGGTGCTGGTAAGTATGATATAGAGTCGCAAGGGGCAGCGTCTGACGCAAGGTCCAATTAGAGAAAGCGATCATCAGGGGAGTTTCAGGAAGCTGGAATGAAATTTTTTGAGTGGGCCAGTAGCTACTTTAGGACAGAGAAGAAGGAGGGCCAGAAGGTTGACGAGGTTGAGAAGCAGAACGCTAGAAATGCAAGAGCTTCTTCAAAGCTGACGCGCTTCGAGTACAGAAGGAAACTGTTAGATGAGCTCGCCGTAGCGAAAGAAAAGGTTGAAAAAGGAGTAGAGATAGAGGAGTGGATGCAACAGGTGGCTTTGATCAAGCAGGCTCTGAAGGATTGTGCCTGATGAGTTTATATTCTATCTATACCCTGCATATTCGGATATGACCGTCCAAGACCTAGCTATAAGCAAAATCTTGAGCTCTACATCGTGTTATCCGCGTCGTTTTCTTTTGCTGTTAGCCATTTGTCTACACCGCCTCTCGATAGATAAAACGTACTATGCAATTTCATGTCCACTTCGTTCCCGGCTTGCTTTATCAAGCAAGTGCTCACAGTAGGATCTCGATCTCCTCCCAGCTAGTGCAGCTCTGAGCATGATTCGTAGACGACGCAGTGGATTTGCCCGTTGTTCTGCAGAGAAAGCGGATACATCGGGCTTGTACTTCGACTGATACAGAGTCTGTATCAGTCGAAGTACAAGCTGTATTACAGACCAATTATATTCGATGAGAAATCCAGCTCTCTCTGGCTTTCCTTCAACGTTTCGGATTCCTGACGACGGCACTTCTGGTCCTTCAATAAGGCCCGCAATGCTGTCCCGAAAAGAGATGGGGCTCCCCTACTTTGCATCGCATCGATTTTCCCATATGAAACTCGAATATAGCCACACCCCCTCCGTCTCAGTCTCGAGTTCCACGCTCCATTCCCCCTTTTCCTTCATCTGTAGAGCAACGCAATTTGCGTGGTTATCAGGATGATGCGCCTCATATACTCAGGGGAATGATACGAGGATGCACTCGAAGAGTTATGAGTTGGACCCAATTTTGGCGGTTACTTTTGGAATGGCTTTCCCACAGTTACCTGTAGTCAGGATTGCCATTGCTGGCCAATACCGCTAGGTGGACGCGTGTACGACACCACCGTGTGTGTGCATATTACGGGACAATAGGTAGTGCACCTGAGGTGCCTGACACTGGGCTAGCCACGTGTACGGACCCCTGCGGGTGTGCACCACGTGTACATAGTTAGTTTAGACCTACTTAGGTGAGCTCGACCTCGTCGTCGCGAGCACCTTTGTAAAGTTAACCCGAGCACTTCTAAGTGAACTCTTTGTCGAGTAGCGCTCTCCTGAGTGGACTCTACACGAGTGAGGCTCTGGCGCCAACCGCCTACGTGGGTTATCACTCTCGCGAGTATAGCCACGTCTGGTTACGGTGGTCCTACCCTCTCGGTACCTTTGAGGAACATCTGTCGTTGATGTCGGGATCTGAGGGTCGTACCGAGGAGGTATAGGACTAGATTACGAATTGATCCGACTCTCTATAGAGTTTTGCCGTGTTTACGGAAACCCGTGCATTACCGTTGGAGAATCTCGCCCCGCTCCGGGCACAGTGCCGAGGAGGCCCTACCCGTCGCGTGTGGGTGTTGTTTGGTTGTTGTTTTCTGTTGTTTTCCCTCTCGAGAGTACACCTGTCGTTGGTCGTGTTTCATCGTTGCCGATACCACCCCATCTCTGGAGTTTCTCATCGTTTCCTCACGACGTGGCCTAGCACCTCTGTAGGTATAGCCAGTTGCCACTTCGGCCTTACAACCGAGTTACGGTGGTACAGAGGGCTCTGTCACTGGTCTGCCATCTCTCACGAGAGCGGACCTTCGGACAGTCTGGTGGGTTTCACTCTTTTGAGTTTGCCCCACATCATCATATCTGCACCATTTACTCCCGAACCTCTTCCCTCTTCCTCCTCTTCCTCGTGCTCCTCCCCGTCGTCGTATCCTTCCCAACTCAACCCTCGTCCAATGTCCTTCATCCCCGTCACATCCACAAGACCTTCTAGCAGTTGAACTGATTGAACCTCCAACCGCCGTAACGACGTAAGGCGGAAGCGGGGTTGGGAGGTGCGGGGCGGCACGCAGTTGCCTCGTTGGTGGGGACGAGTTGGTGGCGCGGGGCGAGGCGGGAGCGAAGAAGTGTCAATTTTGATGGGTGTGTGGAGACAATGACACGATGTCATACTGCAAAAATAGACCACGCGCTCACGAGAAATTTCGCATGCGCAGCGCGCCGCCGAGTTGCGTCGTTCTGATGATCCCGACGGAGAGCCACGTTGGGGCTCGCCGTCAGGAAGATATTCTGCGAACTACGAAATGAGTGGCGCACTCCACCGAGACACCCTCACAGACACCATGGTGGATCTGCCGATTCGAAAGCGAACAAAGAAATTAAGCGATCGCCTCCTCGCTATATCTGGCGTACTCTTGGCTCTATCTTCTGCGTTCCGTGACTGGCCGAACCGCCTTAATCGCCGACGAAGATCATTTTCCGAGGTCAACGCGAGCCTCAGTGACTCAGAGTTCCGCACATGTTATCGCCTCTCACGTCCTACGTTTTTTTATTGCTCGCACAGCTCCGACCTTTCCTATCCCAGTTCAATGACGGAGAGAAGGAGGAAGAGTTGCAAGTACATCTCAGTGGGTCCGCCATACAGACTGCTACGAAATTGTGATTCTTTCTACTTTTTATGGCAGGAGCCAGTTATTGAAACCTTATGCTTACATATGGTCCCGGAAGGTCGTCTTGTTACAGTGTCTTTCACGAAGTGCTAAACGTTTGCGACTCCTTCCTAACTTTTGAAGGACTTCCTCCTAAGTCTAACGTATAGGCTTATAGGCGACGCGCAATTGATTTTGCAATCTCTCGCAGCAGTTTCAATTTACTACCGGGGTGCGTGGGGGCCTTGGACGGTACATTGATATACCTCCAAAACCCTTCCAAGGAGCTCAAAAATCAGCAGTTTTACACCCGCAAGGGTGGATTTGGGGTTCCGGTTCAGGCTCTTGTTGACGCAAAGTACCGTTTCATCGCTGCATCGGCGATATGTGTTGGATCTACTGTAGATGGTGTCGCTTTTGATCATTCTAATATTGGACGATTTCTACGGGAAGAAGGATTTCCATGTGGCTTTTGGTTTGCCGGATATGAGGCGTACAGATGTTCTAGGTATATTGTGACTCCAATTCCGCGGTCAATGGCACACCGGTTTCAAGATGGATTCAATTTTTGTCTTTCGTCCCATCGAGTACATGTTGAACAGGCTTTTGGTCGTTTAAAGAATCGTTGGGGTATTTTGTGGCGACCACTGAAGTTTAATCTTCAAACGTCTTTGATAATCGTGAATACTGCTATGCGACTCGAGAATCTTTGCATCAACTCCGAGGATGCGACACACGCTGACGCAACCGCAGGTGCGGAATTTGAACTTCAAGCCGTTGCGTGGCTCAACGTGTGGCTTGCTTGGTGGGAAAATGGATATGATTACTCTTTCGATCCACCAATTGACTTTCCTGGGTTTGAATCAGACGGGAGCAGTATTCTAAGTTGTTCAATTGGTTTTGAGGACAACTACTCAATCACGCGCGTTCGCTTATGCAAAATTACGATGAAGATTCGCTTCAAGCGCCCAATGCCCCCGTAAAGTTAATTGCACATATCTAGTTCGATGGTTGCAGATGTTGCGTTCTAACTCTTGTGCTGATGCTCGAACGATGCTCAAGCAGTTACCCGCTCCGACAAATCAATAAACGAAAGCTCTGTAAGCGAACATAAGATCGAACGTGGCATTTATTCGGGCAAACATTTCAGCAATAGCAGTGGAGTCAGCAATGGAGCAAACAGATCTCTTAGACTGGGATAGATCATCATCTTTCACGAGAGTAGGCGGTTGCGAGTTGATTCCGATCTTCATACCGGTCGGAGACCATTCCACAAATTGAATAGAGCGCTTTGTTTTGATGGCAGCGACAGCTGCGTTCACGTCTCTCTTGAAGAAGTCCTGACCACGGTAGTTGAGCGACACAGCAATGTAGCGACCTGAGCGCGGGTGGCACTTTGCGAACGCCACGTTCGGCTTAAACACAGCCGAAGTAATCTCAGCCACGCTAGATTTCTCATGATGAGCCTTTTCCTTTGCCATAATAGACGCGTAGGCAGAAAGCATAAAGTGAATGCGAGAAAAAGGAACCAGGCTGGTTAGGAGCTCGTTGATATCCACATTCCAAGCACCATCGAAAAGAAGAGAAGCGGTGAGGGACGACACGACTTGTGCGATTAGATGGTTAAGGTTGGAGTAGGTCGGACGAGCAATGCTCAACGAACGACGGCAGATGTCATAAATGGCCTCATTGTCGAGAGCCACTCCCACATCAAGGTGCTCAAGCAAGGCGTGTGTGGGCAGCACAGAATTCTACGGTTCAACGACTGAGGTGGATACCAGCGGAGACGGATACACTGTGAATCCGAGCTTGGACTTTTTGCCGTAATCACATGAAATGCGATGAAGACGTAGGGATACAAGTCCAGATCCGGATTTGGTAGACGCGCGTGCGCAACGATGACGCGTAGCTTGGGCAATGCCTAGTGGACACGAGTCTCGTCATCCGCGCAAAGTAGGGAGGCATGGTTGCGTGACTTCACCGAGTAGCACACCCTGAAAGCAGTAGCTCGAGCGTTTGGCTCAAGCGTAACGCTCTCGCTATTGTTGATCCATTTGAATAGAGCAGTACCTTTTTTAGATCGAAAGTTATCGCTAATCGCTTGGCCACTCTTACTAAGGGTACCGTTGGTAGCTCTAACCACTCGGAGTCTCGAGACTGCCCTTAAAAGAAAGTCTATCAGCCACGACAATGCAAAAAGCCAAAAAGCCAAATTTGCGTTTGGCTTTCGAAGCGGCAGCCCCACCAGTGAGCCAAACAAAGGTAGCCGCAGGCCTATCCGGTATAGTCCCCGAAACGCCTATAGATCCACAACCAGAAAAGTGCACCACGCCAAAACCGCGAAGCAGACGTCTTCTTGGGCAGCGCAGTCCGGTGGAACCTTCGATTAGGAGCCAAAAAAAGGCATCAAAGCCCGACAATAAAGTCGGCTTTTGTCCGTTAAGTGAAAAAACACATATCGAAAGTTCTATAAAGCCATGAACTTTTATTAAGTCCACCAAATCTTTCTATACATAACTCGGTAGCAAAAAGCGCGCCATAATTCAAATCTTACATACATATATTAAGGCACAAGCTTGGCCAACACGCCGACTTTCAGCCACCACAACCGCCAAAAATGCGTCGAGATCGTCTTTTGACGAATAACGAGAAAGGTCTCATTCTCGCCCACCACAGTCATGGCATGTCTCAACGAGAAATTGCCAAAAAGCTTGGTCGAAGCCGACTTTGCATCCAAAAGTTCCTCTGCAAACTTAACCCTCATCAGTAGCGCCCATTCAAGCCCCGTCATGTCAAACTCTCTAAAACAACCGTTCGAGCCATTGTAAGGCAAACATCAACGTCGTGTTCCAGTGCGGCGGAAATACAGAAGCCGTATCAGTTACCGGTCTCTCTCCGCCGGTTTTAACAGATATTGCCGCGAACAGCCTACTTGCGCTATCAACGTATGCCGCGTGGACCGTATATGACCAAGATGCATAAGCAAAATAGAGTGAACTGGGCGAAGGCCAAGCTGGAGTTTGGGGCTGTTAAATGGAGACAAATCATCTTCTCCGACGAAAACAAGTTTATTTTGGACGGCCCTGACGGGCTTGCGTCGTATCGGCATGATCTGCGCACCACCCCGGAACTTTTCTCTAAACGTGAGCAGGGGGGTGAGTCTTTAATGGTCTTGGGAGCCATTTCTTACTACGGTTGTAGCGACTTAGATCATGTCGTGGGTACCCAGGATTCGAAGAAGTACTGTGAAACATTGGAACGTAATTTACTGGAGTTTGCTGCTGATTCTTGTGGGGAAAGATGTACGCTGATGCATGACGGTGCATCTACTCATCGCTCAAACTACACAAAAAAAAATGGCTTCCTGACAAGTCAATTGATGTTTTGGACTGGCCACCTAAGTCTCCCGACTTAAACCTCATTGAAAATGTGTGTGGTAGGCTGGCCAGAAAGGTGTACGCGGATGGCACGCAGTTTGATAATGTAACGGATCTAGCAAAGAAGGTGTTGAAATGTTGGAACGAAATCGAAGAGAATTATCTTCAAACGCTATATCATTCATTGCCGCGGCGTTTGGTCTCGGTCATTGAAGGAAAGGGAGCGACGATAAAGTACTATGATTGGAGTAAGGGTGTGTTCTACGTTGTTGCCCATTTAAAAGTTCATGGCTTTATTGTACTTTCGTGTTGTTTATTGTGCAATAAAGAGGTGTGTTTCTGTTTTAATTTGTGGCTTTATTGCGTTATGCGGTTCTCTACGAGTATTACATGCTATCCAGAGGCCATAGTGTTGATTACTTTCGTTGGCCTTGCTTGGCTGAAGCCAAAGATTTTTGGATCTATACTGATTTCGGGGACTGTAGGAGGCAATCGATTGATTGTACAATCGATTTCGATTGCCAATGGCAATCAAATATTGCAAAGCAGTAGTGTATTGCAATTGCAATTGTGAGAAACTCTTGCAACCGCAATCGCGATTGTGAAGTACCTCAGCAATTCCGATTGCGATTGCATTTCGTCTTTCAATTGCAATCGCGATCGCACTTTGCACAATCTTGTCCATTCCCGTTGCCGGACTACGTCAACGCCCTGTTGGGGAACTCCTGGAGCCCAAAAAGTGCTTTAATACCGATTGTGGTTCCGGTATTTTTGCAACGATAAGAATAGAGAAAAAAGTCATTTGTCTTCAAAGCATCTGTATCTAACTGTTCTACATCAAAACTGTTCGAATGACTCAAATGTGTCGTTTCAAAAAAATACCTTTTTGACTCAATTACAGACTTCTGACACATTAGAACAAGACGTTGAACGGAGCTACATCTTCTTGCTCCGAAACTATTGAGCCAATTTTTCTCAAAGATGTGTGAGGCTTAGTAGAAACCAATAGCTTTCATACTACTCCAAAAGTGTCAAAAACATATGAGGCGGTAGCTGAGGAGGTCTTCGTGGCCGGTGAAGAGTGGGCGGGTCAGGCTACAGAGCGCGAGGCCAACGACCAAGAGACGATTCACTGCACTGTCGGGTTTGATGCTTGAGGGTGCGTTCTGCGTTGTGATTGACTAGATCTAGTGTTTTTATATTGTGAAGTGCGCATGGCACGCGCGACACATTTCGTACATAGGCCGGATGACTTACGTTTTGGACGGTGCTTTGTTCTTCTTACTACATTTGCTGCCGTCGTTCTTCAGCCATCTTTTTCTGTTATTCTAAAGAACAGACAATAAGCTTTAATTTGAGCTACTGAACGTAATAATTGCTGAAAGACGACGGCTGTTGGAGCGGCTCAAAACCCATGTTTCGTGGAGTCGCCCAATTTTTGTCATATTTGATTCAGAACGGTTATGTGCATTACAACCCTGAACGTCTAGGATGCTCTATAAGCCTAACATTCTCAATCTCAACAAACATCTCAATCACTTTTCTGTAAACAGAACAAGATCGCATTAAAAATACAACGGCTAATCGAACGAGGCGCGTTAAGCCCTTCACTAACCCAGCGGCATCCATTCACGACGAACCAGAAAGGTTTTGAACAAAGTTGCGTGCACACAAATAGCTGTTTGCTAGTACCCCCATGACACTAAGGTAAGGTATTTTTCTCACCCAATGTTTTGGGTGAGACGGGATGCGCAGTTACCACTCACTCACTTTGGGTGCACTAGTCTCGTCATAAGGTGCAGTGCACCATGGAAAGGTGCGCTCACCCTGTTCCAGGCCTCACCTATCTTGATCGCGAGCTGGCAACACGGTTAAGCTCTCAGTGCTCTTTCTAAGACCTTAGTTCTACGTTACCGAACAGATCACCAATAGAACTATACAGTCCGCGAAATTTCAATAGCAGTAGCTCTAATATCTGCTCCGCAAACCACTTTGACCCAAATGTTCTTGCAAGACAACACCAGCGGCTTCTGATAGCCTTCCTTCCATGCATAAAAGCATGCTAGCATTCAAAACGTAGCGTGCCTTCCCACAGTATAAATTAAACTACGTAGCTCCATGAAAAGGGAGCAAAAATACAAAGCTCACAAGAAATTCTTTATTAGCTCACATGGTAACCTTAGTACTTCGAGGCATCCTCTTTCTTATCAATGACAGCCAGACACTTACGCTTGATGCTGTTACACAGCTTAAGCAAGTAGTAAGGCTCTATCAAGGCCCACGCCTCGACAATAGCAGCCTTCAATTCCTGAACATTCTCGTAGCTCCTGTAACCTCTGTAAACTATACGAACAAGATAGCCCCACCCATTCTTAATTATATTGAAGTCAGGGGACCCAGCGGGCCACGGTAGGGTTCTTATATGGCGCGTAGAGAGCCAGTTACGGCTCAAAGCAGAGGTGTGGATAGGCGCCTTATCTTTTTGAAATATAAATGGATGCCATTCTCCAAAAGTGTTGGCTACCAACAGCAGCAAACCCAGCCTCAATGTGTTACAGTACTTCTCAGAGTTCTGCTAACCATCCAAAAAGACAATATCCGAAACGTCATAAAACGAAATCGCACCCCACACCATCAATGAGCTACCCCCATTCTTACGAGTAGAGAAGCGGCCTGGCTCCTTCCGTTAATCGTGCCAGTATTTAGCAAAACCATCCCGGCCGTCCAAGTTAAACTTCTTCTCATCTGAAAATATCACGCGAACCCAGAACTGATCCCCTTTCGTTACGTGGCGACGAGCCCAAACCAGCCTGGCCTCTTTATGTTTTGAAGTCAGTCTGGGACTCTTCGTGTAGTTGCGATACTTGAGATGAGGTCGCGCACGCAGTATCTGCTGAACGCGGCAAACTGTGATGGGCAAGTTAAGAAGCTGAGGCAGTTGGGAAGCACTATAATCACCTGTAGAAGCCAGTCGAATCAGTAGCGTTTTGTCCCTGGTTGATATTTTCCTTGCATTTGTTGGCTTAAACTGCTTCTTCTTTGACTTCTCTCGCTTTAAAAAGCGATAAATGGTCGAGGTGGAACGTTCTAGTTGGTCTGCAATGACACGGATAGGTACAAGAGCATGAGCTAATGCCAGGATTTGGCCCTGCTCCACTGTGTTGAGGTACCCGTTTTTTGGCATTGCGGGGCATACAAGCTAAGAAACAAAGCTGCTCACGTGAGTGGGACAGCTTTGTGATCTATGAGGCACTACGGATGTCTTTGTATATATGTTTATTTGGCGTCAATTATTGCGCGAGGGTGTTTGTATTCGTTGTAACTTCGCGGTCGCTTTTGGCGCCATCGTGCTGTTAATGACACTAACGCCGGGTGTGGGAGTCAGTTTGTATTTGGTCTACACACAACCCTTTACAGAGCGAGGTCCTTTGCTGTTATGCTAGGAAAGGTTCGAGAAGGAATTAAGGACTGAGCTATGCTATTTTCTGTCCTTGGTGTTATTCGATTTTCGCGGACTGTATCTGCTGCCTTACAGTAAAATTCTTAATATGCTACCATCTAATTTTACAACTTGTCCGGTAGATACTTTTCCACCCAGCCCAGGTCATACTGTTGAAGACGTCGACAGCCACAATTGCGATTGGAATACGAACCATCATGAAATTCAAAGCGCAATTACTAGAAACGTTCAAGAGCACGACTCCTTGCACTAAGACCTATAAAGCACTACCTTACATATTGCTTCAGCATCTGAACCAAAGCACCAATTATCATCACCAATAGCTAAAACAACAACTATGATTAACGATGAACTTGATACTGTCACTCACGAAGACGACAGTGATCTGGATCTAACCTATGCTGTTCTTTTCTCTAATTAATCTCATTCAGTTTCAAGAAGTTGAACCATTGATCTCATGAACGAAACTAATGAATCGTATCTGTCTAAGACGTTTTTTTGGAGGAAGAAGTTCGTGACCTACATCGAGACGAAACCACTTTTGGCGCTCGTAATAGCCTCAAAAGTGTTACAACAAATGCCATTGAAGGGCGTACAACAGCAGTTTAAGACGTGTGGGCTTCGGTATTTGATAATGCCATGGACTGTACACTAGAATAAAGCATGGAATCCGGTTTTTATCATTCGCAGAAAGATGAAAATATTTCAGAAGTGGCGCAGAGAAACCAATTGACAGGGGTTGGAAACTGGCAGTACGCTTCTCCATTCAACGAGTTGGAGCTACAGATTGATGATTTGAATTCCGATTTAGGAAAAAGATTTTTGCACGAAGCGAATATGATCCTTGGCAACATTGCGAGGGAAGTAAAAGATAACAGTTTAGACGCAAGTTCTGCGTTTAATCAAAGCAACGTCTCTCGTCTATCCACTTTGGACGTTCTTCTTCCAGAGTATGTACTCAAAGGTGGCTTTGAATGTGAATCATGTTCTACGAGCACGGAAAAAATCTCTCACATCTGCTTTTGAGATCAAGGGTGTATTAATCCAGCACGTACTGGGTGCTTCCTATTCGACATCGGTTCAAACAATGACAGCAGAAGAAAACAGGGAGTTCTTTTTTTCAAATTGGGATATCGGGCACGAGGTACAACGAAATTTGGTCTGCGATTTGTTGTACGACAGAAAGAAGGCAACGCGTATAGAAAAGTGGAACATGTTGGTCGAATTTACCGAAGAGGGCTAATGCACTTATTACAGGACTAGAGAATGAACTGGTTTCAGTGACAGAATCTTCTTATTGATACCCTGTCGTAGCGTCCTTAGTTTGGACGACGATCATCAAAGATTACGCTCCCGGTGCTGTGGCGCAGCTTACAGCACTCAGTCACGTCAATAATCCCAAGGAGGCACTTGGTCCGGTGAATAACGCGATTTTTTCGGCGTTGAATCCAGTATTTCTCGCGAGTCTTTTCTCGAGAGTGGGAGAGCAATCACTGGATGGTTGGGAACGACTAATCAGGCTGTTATAAGGTCTACCTACGTCTGGACCTATTAGGCCCATAGTTGATATGGTCTTTGCAGGCGACCGAGGCTACAGTCATCAAAAGTCCATCAATTTTATCAACAATCGGATCGGCGCTACCCTCTTTGGAACCCACAAGCGAACCCTTGATTATCCTTTCGTCTTCGGCGATGGCCCTTTTCGAAAACGTCTCAAATGCGTTGCAGTCAGCGAGAAAGGCTGTGAGGCGATTTATTCAGTTCGTCGGAAAGCCAAAACCTCTACAGGCTACCCTGTAGAAGCTATCGTATACAGAGAGAGCTATAATGGACGCATTGCTAGCGTGTATTATAGTAGCGATCCGTTGTTTAGTGCGTCAAAGTTTATTCTGATTCCAAAAACGGGATAGAAGCTCTTTAAAAGCTGCGAAGATCGGGCAGCGTTTCATTAGGTTTTCGAAGACAAATCGGGGTCACATTCACTGCACAGCGCATTTACCGGTTTCAATGGTCGTACGAGGGTTGCGAAGCTTATTGCAAAAGTTCACGAGGTTACTTTGCTCCAATCCGAAGACCTCGGTTGGTTTCTTGCTCGAGCATTCAATTTCACGTCACGAACAAGCAGCAAGTTTTTCCGAAATATTGCTCAAAATTTTGAGGGGCATGTGAGAGCGTTGGCAGACATAACAAAGAGCAAGCGTACTGGATTGGGTTCTACTCACTTTCCCGACGATCCTGAAGAAGCTACATTGTCTTTGAAGGTAAGAGCCAAACAGATTTGTGACACTGTTAATATTGAGCTGTATTCAAGACAATCACAGAATGAATTTCAAGAGGCGAGAGATTTTGTACTGCAGTCTAATGCGGATATTATTTCCTCGAAGACAGGAGCAGAGCTCTTTGCACTCATGAGCAGAATCGTTCATCCAGTGTCTGGATCGATCAGAAAATCTCAACTTGTACTTGTAGAGAAGGTATTGAAATTGAATTCCCACGTTGCAGATGGAATAGTGAACCTCGAAGACAGTACAACGCAAGCATTAAGTGAGGAACAGCAACTCCAGAATGATATCAGATCATTTCGTGATTCTGTGTGCAAAAGTTCTCTTGACTGCTGGGTCATGAAGCCCCTTGTCAGCACAACAGGTATGAAAGAAAGAATCTTCAACGAAGCGCAAGTTTTGAAAACACTACCATTCTTTTTCAAGAACCACACCGCTGCGGTTCGCTACAGAGAAGATAATGTGGCAGCAATACTTCAGTTTAATGTTGACTACATTCGAACAGTTAGGCTTGTTTCTTCTAAGTCAAATCAGATGGTGTCGGACTACCCCGACGCTTTGATGGCGTTCAGTACTGTTGATGGAGAAGAGCACAGCGTTTGTGCTGTCGAGATAAAAACTATGACATCTCGCCGAATCATTGAGAAGGCGCGAGAGGTACGCAGAAACTATGGAGCACTATCAGTTTTGAGGGCGGTTGGAACTAATCAAAACGGTTTGAAAATGTTTCACGTAGTGGTTCAGTCTACTGACTATCGTATTCAGTGTCTACACCACGCGCTATGTTTGGGAACAGAGAATATGTGTTTTGTTGTTTCCAAGGGAATCAATACGGGCGTTGAAAAAATCATTTATGTCTGCACCCTACAAGAAATTTTTCATTTTTGTGAGTGCAAATAGAGTGCATCTTTCGGGGTGTTTAGTGTCCAACTGCACTCCGCCTGTACGCCATCCGCGTTCCAATGTGAAACCCTTGGAAAGGCATTTTAATTTTTTAATAGTTTATTTCATTATTGTCAGTGCGCGTGGAGTGCAAACTGAGATCGTGGAGGGCGAAGTACGGACAATCCCGATAAGTAATTTTTTCAAAATTGTGAACGTAACATGAAGGCGACCGGATCTTGTAGACCCTCACATTACATTCATTAAGCCTTCCGCGCGACCTCCATTTTGGCACGGTGCATATTAAATTATCAATTTTTTCAGTTTTGTGAATGTCATATGAGGGTGTGCTGAAGTTGTTCTCATTCCATGGTAGGCTGTTGTGAGTGCGTTATAACACTTGCACTATCCTTTCCCACTCCTCTTACACTCACAGCACATTCCCTTTTGGCACCCTAAATGAGGTCATACGAGGCGATTTTAATCCTCCATTCCACCACATAGTGCGCTCCTATTTTTGAAAAACCATCTAATTTACAACCGCGCATGATCCGCAAGCCGCAAAACTTTGTTATTGAGAATGTGGGCGTAAATGGAGTGCAACATGTATCGGGAGCACTCCAAGTGCGCTCCATGTGCTTAGCGGGCGTCCTCCAATGTGGCACGGCGAAATTAGGCTGCAATCGCTCGTTGCGCGCACTCAATGCGCCATCCGTTTGGCATCCATGTATCATCCATTGGTGCCATCCAACCTCAAATTGCACTCCCCTTTTTCCAAAAATTTCTCATAGGGGCATTTTAGAGTTTACGAAGACTCTTCTGTACCAATACAGTTATCTGCTCATGGCTCTACGCGTGGGATGCTTTGAGTGGGTTGGGAAGGGCGCTTCTACATTCTAATGGAGTACGATAATATGCTACAGCAAACGCACGCAACCGATCTGCAACCGATCTGCACTCATATGCTACGTACTACAGTTTAAGCAGCGCCTACAAGCAGCTAGTGCTGAAAGAACGGACTTTGCCACCGGCTCGAATGATTCGGCTTGCTGTTCTTGTTTATTTGAACCACCTCAAAGGTGGTTTGGACGAGTTTAGCAGAGCGTTGACATCCCACTCCTATACAAACGCTTCTGAGAATCCGATCGTCAGTATCATAGGAAGACTTTTATGTGCCCAGGTAAACAACGCAGCCGTGGTGTACCGATTATCGAAGGCCAAGAACCGTGGTGCTTTACCGGAATCTGGGAAAGATGTCTTGAGTGGCAAAGGATACCGCGAGCTTCGTCATAATGTATCCAGATGTGCTACCTTTGCCGACTATGCTCGACAACTGGGAAAGAAGTATAAGAAACTTTTCCAAGCAGAGACATCTAAAGAGCACACTCGCTAAATCCGTAACTTCAATAACTATACGGAAGGTGATTCTCTGCCAGAGCTGCAGATGGAGCCCTTATTTAAACGCTTCGTAGTGGAGAAGTATAACAGAGCGGAGGACACAATTAGACGGTTATCATCGTCAAGTTTACGCAGGAAATTAAAGTGGAGAGAGTCGTATTGCTCTCTGTGCTCCTACAGTCACACAGTTAAGAAGAACGGGAAGACATTTAGGCAAAAAGGGGGTGCAAGGCAGAAGCAATGGTGTACTCTCTGCAGACAAGCAATCTGTTTTCGTTGTTGGGAACCTTGGCACACCAACCGAGTGCTTGTTAGAGCACAAAAATCGGCGGAAGAACTGGAAGATCTACAGCAACGAACGTCGAGTTAGTGCAAGTCAGAACAGTAAGGTGACGAACAGGGAATAGAGAAGATGATTAGGACTTTGCGCAAAAGGATTGGATAAACGATTCGAAGTAACTGAACTAAGGTACAACTTGAAAAGGTTCTGAGACAATCGTTAGAATTGCCAAAGAAACACTCAGCCAGCTTTTAGTTCACATTGTACTGATACACGTACAATTTGCTACAACGGATAACAATAGTGTCAGTGTCCACATACGAAAAGCGTTATGAACCTGAGTTCGCGAAGCACTGCCCAGTTTCAGATGTATGCATTTCATATTTTTATACAAGAACACTAAAACCCTGCATGTTTTGTAGAGAGCAAGTGCGAGACGTAGCAACGAGCGCGAGTGCAAATTGCACAATGATGCAATCGGGCTTTAAGATACGACGTCCACAGAGAGACAACGTCTTAGCTTCCTAGAGGTTCGCTGTGAGTTATTTGTAGACACTGACTTCCATCGCCAAAGCAATCCCCCATGGACAATTAACGTCTGTCTCTTGCAGATGCTAGTTTTTGGCGAGGGTCGTCCAGAAATTGGCAAGGGTCGTCCAGTAAATTTTTTGAAAAAATATCGAGATCAATTATTTCAAAATCTGCAGATAATTGCTTGGGTCGTCCAGAATCGCTGTGCAGTAAATACTGGTGGGTTTTCCACTCGTGCTAGTTCTTTAGTCGAGGGCTACCTGAACTGTATTTCGCGAAGTCTAGGTTCAGTTTCCATTAAGGTGCACATTACACGATACCTTCTGCGGAATGATACCCTGCAACGCATGGAATACTAGTGCTAGTACAGATGATGCCCATTATGAAATCATACCGTTTTATTCGTATCTATTCTTCTATCGACCGCTTTTGCTAACCACTACTTCGCTATATTACATGTACCATTTCCCCATGATGGATCGGATGTAGGCCAATCTGCGGCAGATGCCGCAGAGGGCACCTGCACCAAATTGCTGGATCGGTAGAACACATACGCACTCCGAGAGGATGAGGCGCGAAGCGCCTCATCCTCTCCGTTCCTCATGTAGGGAACCATGCCCAGATGCATGGTTCCCTACTTGAGGAACCTGCACCTGCAACTCGTGAGCTACGTACGCATCAAAAGTCATTTACCTGTATACGCAAGCAGAAAGTATCCATAAGTTAGTCAATGATCCGTTAGATACATTTGAAATGCGATGGAACGTACCATTGATAAAACAAAACAGAAACGTTGCGCTAGAAAAGTCGAGGGACCTGGTAACTCGCAAACGGAAGAAGAAGCAGGAAAGGGATCGGTTAGATTACAAGCCCACCATATCATCGTAAACCGCGAAAGGTGTCGAAGCGAGAACTCACAAGCAACGACACCAAGAATACCCATGCAGCAAACATACCGCAAAATGCGATAAACGAGAGAGCAGCCTATGTCGCAACCAAGTACCAGAATCGACTATCCCGCAAGCCAGTCAACCAAGATCGCCAATACAAGAAGATCAACGTAAGGCGCGAGAAGAGAGGCGAGTCTATGAGGCAACCAAGTCAAACCATATCGCCAATGCACCAAAAGTAACGCAAGACGCGATAAGAGAGAGACCATCCTATGGCGCAACCTAGTCAACCAAGATTGCCAATGATGAACCTATCGCCCGAGCCAGTCAACCAATATCAACCAATATCGCCAATACACCAAAAGCAGCGCAAGACGCGAGAAGAGAGAAGAGTCTATGGCGGAACCAAGATCGCCAACAAACCAAAAGTAGCGCAAGATGCGAGAAGCTAGAGACGCCTATGGCGCAACAAAGTGAACCAAGATCGGCAATACCGCGTGATAGGTTACACGAGCAGTCAGAGATCGATCTTGAGAGACGAAATGAAACTGGTTGCGTACTTACAGTCGTTGTGGACGTCGGAAGAAATACAAAGGACGCACGTCAAATAGTGGTTACCTTCAATCACGTCAATGTTAGTAGCAAGACGTAGAACAAGATGGAACATATCGTAAGCAGAACGTAGTTGAACAAATGGAACGAGTTGGAGGCTGAAAACGGGAACCCGGTAACCCAAAGCTTATTTTCTGCCGTTTACATGTCGAATAGCGCGAAAAAACGTGGTGAGGATGGGTTAGTTTAGAGCAAAGATACATAGAAGAATATGGAAGAGAACCTACGAAAAGACTGCACGGAATACATCCGTGAGATACGGATGACTCCGTCCTACTTTTTTCCGCCCTCTACTTTAAGGAACCTCCATAAAGTACAGGGAGGAAAAAAGAAGGACGGAGGGAGTATAACGCGAGGATGTGGATGGCACGGATCACGACGGTAAGGGAAGGTCGGACGTCGGAGGCGCGGCGGCGGCGGCGGAGGGAAGAGATTTATTTTTCTGTGCGAGATTGGACAGGTGTACAGCGTACAACGTTGCGAAACCACAGGTTTATAACCAGTGGTAGATAATACGAGAAGTACACCCTTGTGTTGAGGTCGACGTGTACCTACGTTCCTTTTTGAACGAAAGCACGTGATTTGAACTCAAAATATATTCTCCGTTCTCAGCATGACGTCGATCTTGACTGTCGCTCGACCTCCTTCTCCCTTCGGACGCCCTTCCCTTGCAGTCTTTGTCGTCGTTTCTCGTTCAGTTCTTCTTCCCATGGTCTACTACTGTACACATAAGAAGCGTGGGTGCCCCTTCGTTACTCGCCGAGGAGTCTTATCCCTTCAACAGCATGTCAACCATTGCCCGTTTCGTCTGAAAGCAGCGCTGGAAGACGACAATAGCCGGCCCATTCGGAGAAGCAAGCGTCTCAAGCTTTCCGCACCCGCGCCCGCATCTTCCGAAACGGTCACTGCCCCTTGTCGCCTTCCCGAGCCTCCAGTGTCCGAGGACATCGTCGACCCCACTCCGTGCGCCCCTCCCATTCCGGACACTTCGCATTGTGTTTCTCCTTCCCCGGCTCCCGCGTCATTAGAGCGAGAACACGGAAGCAGTTCCCGCCCAGTGCCTTCTGAGGAGGCCCTCGGTGATTTGCATATGGATTATCTCACGGTTTGTCTGGCTTCAGTAGCTTCCAACCTTGGTCATCGTGAGGCGGACGAGCTAATTGGGCTACTTCGGGACCCGCGATTCTCGCAAAAGCGATTCAACGAGACCATAACAAGTTCCAAGCGCTGTACAGAACTGAAGAAGGCCATTTTCGAACGATACGCCTCAAAGGACGGTTTCAATCGCAGAACTGTCTCGCCAGAAGGATGTAAGTTCAGCGCCACCCTCTACACGAGAGACCCCGTTCAGACACTTGTGAAACAGCTCCAGTTGGCTAACAACGAAAACACATTCTTCCACCCTATACCTCAGACCCACTCCACGAAAATATCTCACCCCATGTCCGGCTCTCTCGCAAGAGACGCCACCTCAAAACTTAAGGAAATGGTCATGGGCTCTTTGGATAGTAGAATAGTGTGGTACTCCCAAGAAATAAGTTACAGTGAATCTTTCGTAGGTCTTCTGCAGGTATACACCGATAAGTCTTCAACAACTCTAAAGCAAACATCGGTTACCGCCTATCCTCTTCACCTCATATTTCTCAACTTCTCCGACCAGCTTCGCCGTAAGTGTATCCGTGATGACCTCACAGTAGTGGCATACTTCCCTACCACACTGATCGAGGTTTCCGCATCTGAAGCAGACGCAATGCCATTTGTTTCTAGCAAGTCTCTACGCGAGTCCAGGATGCAAATCCTTCAAGAATCTCTTCGTCAAGTCCTGGAGCCCATTCTAAATCTCACGCAGAAAGGTTTTCAGTTCATCGGCGAAGACAAACTAAGTCGAGTGTGCCATCCTCTGCTTGCAAGTTATTGTGCGGATATTCCTGAGGCTAAGGACATTCTGTCTATTCTTCATGGCACCAAAACGGAAAGCCCGTGTCATAGATGCAAAGCCCCTCGCTCATCTTTATGCAGTCCTATTCCCACCTCATTCAACGGACGTTCTCAAAAGCACACGAAAAGCATCCGAAAGACATACACAGCTATCTTGCAACATGCACAAAAAGACGAGGCGGAAAGACGTCCACGTCGTGCGAGGGAGAGGAGATCTCAAGCGGATACTCTGATGCGTTCAAATTCCATATCTCTCATTCCTTCGTTCCTCGAAACTTCCGTAAGCCTTGGAATGATCCCGGGATTGTCTCCATACAGTCTGTTCTCATTCGAACCATTACACAACTTGCATCTCGGCATCTCAAAGTTGATAAAAACGGCCACAATCGAGAGACTGCAGTCAGACACCCTGTGCACCACATTAGGAACATCTGCATCGCGTTCATTTCGAACGATACGCACCCAACTCCTCAACCATGCAAACGCAATTCTAGCTGCCATAGAACGCGATTCTCCTGCCAAAGGTTTACATATCGATTTCTCCACGCAGGAGAAAGGCAAATCTTTGAATGGTATCTTCACGAAAGACGGTCTCCGTGGAATGCTGGAGGCCAAAAACTACAAAGCACTTGACATGGTCTTTCCCTTCATAGGAGCATTCTTTGACATATGCTGTGGAGAACAGGACGTTGCCCCAATCACAACCGTTTTCTCTCAGTATTCGGACTTGCTCTCGACCTTATTCAGATACAATCGTGACCCGTATTGGACTGAAAGCTCTCTCCTGTGTCTTAGTTCGGAGATTGAAGCCTTCAAGCGTTCCGCAACAAAGACTCTGGCGGATTTTCATCCCTCCAGACTGGGAACTCTGAAGTTTCATCTTCTCGATCATCTCGTGGACGATATTCGCCGTCTGGGAAGTATCAAGTATTACGACGCAGGCATATACGAACATGCACACCTGCTATTTAAAAGACACTACAAAAAGACGTCCAGAAGAACAGCAACGGCTGTGGAGGAGACTATTCGCTCCATTGAGCACGGACATGTTAGAAAGCAATGGAATGGCAATACTCCTTACCAGCGTAATCCAGGTTTACCAGGAACTTCCACACAGCTTCCTCGGTTTGCAATGAGAGGGCGTTCTTTCACTTTACGAGCTCTTCAACATTGTGTTTCAAGTATGTCCAGTTCAAAAACATGGACTGCTGTTAGAGAAATGTTCTCAAGTACGGACACAAGGTCGATTCTTGATCAAATTGGTGAACAGGCCCTTCCTCCTTTCCTCAGTCTCGTGAAAGAAACACTGGATGAGCACTCTATTACATACTTCCCAGAAAAGACAAGGATAACTCTGGTGAATTCGGCCGTCGTGAAAGGCGGTTTCGTTCCGACTCTTGAACACTTCGATTCGTCTTCTAAGGCACTTAAGCTGGGACGACCCAAATACCCCATCATCCAACGTGTCTTCGCTTCTCCAGCATTTGGTCCCAGTAGAAAGCCAAAGTTTTCCACTGTATTGGTAAGCGGAGAAGATTCAGAGACTTGGGTTGCCCAGGTAGTCGCTCTGATTCGAATATCTCTCCTTGATTCTGCACTTACCGCACCAGAGGTGGCATTCGTCCGGTATTTCGAGGTTTTACCCCCCGCAACAAACATCGACCACATATTGAAATGCATATCTTTACGGTGGGCTACAAACGATGAAAAGAACCACACTCTTCCGTTCCCTCGTCATTCCAAAGCGGAGACTATCGTAGAGTTAACTCCTTGGTACGGGATGGTTCCGGCTTCTGCACTACAGGGAACTGTCCATGTTGTTCGATCAAACTACCCTGCTCCACCTTTTTGTCCTCCACTTCAATGGTTCCAACACCGATTCTACATCAATCGATTCTATCATGATTCAGATGAAGGACCAACTGAGCACGTTGATCTTGTACAGCCTTAAACATTAAGGGCTCCATCTTCTACATGTTCACCTTGTGGTGCCTTTTCTTGTGATCCTGTGTTAATTCCGAAATCGTTCATGTCCATTTCCTTGAACTCCATATCCCCTTCCTCGCATTCACCAACGAAGCAATCGCTAATAGACCCCAATCTTCGGCTCACACTGTCAATAAAAAATTGTTCTTTCACAGTGAGGTAAAGTCTTCCGTTCGACGGCATTCGATATCCAAATGTAGCCTCTCTCATGTCATTACCAAGAACCTTAGTCCAATCTTCCGTTGTCGTTCCAAAATTATGAAACTCGCTGGAATTGGTCCTCAAGACATGTTGCCTAACATCCCCCAGAACATTCTTTAAACACAGAGGTAGCAGTTCAGCAAACTTCTTTGTAAACAGTTTCTGTCTCTGGCCACCCCTTGACACATCCGTACTTAGAAGGCTCACAACCGTCAACACCCAAGCGTCCAAACGTGCGAGCAACAGTATTGTGCCATCTAAAAAGGTGCCCGTATCCTTGTCTTCCACATCATACCCAATAAACTCCTTCAGCACTTGTACCCCGACACGGTTTCGGAAGAACAAGTCTTGATCTTCCGTCGGCATATCCTCGACATTGTCCGCATTGGAGTACTTTAGACGAACAAATGGGGCTTTTCTCCACCATGAAGTGTTCGGTACACCATTTTCGTCAAACGCAGTATGTTCTCCTGCGCTTCCTTCAACTGCATTGTGAGTTCGTCAGCATTCTCTTCTACCAGCTTTGTTCTTCTCCAAATCAGATCGTACCCCAGGAGCAGAAATAGTTTATCCCTCGTATTTCTCTTACGAACGCCCACGACGTCACTCATGGTCTGCCGCATTCTCTGCCTAAGGCACATATCTGCACAAAGTTCCAGTATACACCTGTCGGTAAGAGATGCTTTTCTAATACCTTCCCAGCTCAACTCCTTCAACTCGCTTTCAACCATTTTCTTCAGCAAAGCATCTGGCCCCCCTCTACCGACGGTGTGAACATGCCAAAACTGCCCAAGAGCTCCACGGGGTTTTTAGGAACCATGTATGAACCACCTTCCTCCGGCTCAATAAGCCCTTCCCCACTCTCAGTTGCGTCTTCCACCTTCTCGGCACGGTTACCCCAATTTCGGGTGAGCGACTCACCTTCGAGCCATAGCTCACTTGTTTCTCTCCTTGCCCACGTCAGCATGTTGTGATACACTGCTCGAGCAACCCCTCGAAACTCGTCGCACACCTCAATTTTATGCTTCTTTCGACCTGTCTGCCCAGGTTCACCAGCACGTGTACTCCTATCTCCCTCCTGTTTCAGTGCCCCTCTTAGCCCTTCAATGACTAGATCCTTCTCTTCAAGCCTCTTTTTCAAAGCCGTACTCTGCTCTTGGGCGACCTTCACTAGAATTCCCCGAACCATCAAGTCCTCTTGTAGCGTCTTAACCTTTTCTTTCAAGCAATTCAGTTCATTTAAAAGATCAGGTCTGTTCATAGAGCTTGAATTCACACCAGTTTGGATATCTTCCGTTATTTCCCTAGCTTCTTCGGCGACAGGCCCCGGTAATGCCGCAGGATTCGGTGTTATTTCGTTATCGGAACTATCCTCATGTGCCATAGCCTTAGCCACGAGAGGCTGCAGGCGTTCTGTGTCCACCCTTGGCACGGCTCCGAGCTCCAACTCCCGTGTATGTCCTCCTCCATGGCATGGTATATCAGATGAATTGGGCCTCGTACGAGCTGCAACGGCCCCCGTTCTGGAAAGAGGGGAAGGTCGAAAAGTAACTCGTCTATCAGTTGTCTCTCGATTTCTTATTGTGTTTCTCCCTTGTCCGGACCCATTGCGAGGCATGATACGATTCATAGCGGCCCCAGTTCTAGAAGAGAGGGATGGACGTGACGATCTTAATATACTAGGACTCTCACGACTTCTCGTCATTGTCCCTTGTTGTCCAGATCCACTGGGCGGCGTAACCCGCGCCCCAGTAGCTCCGGTCTTCGATATCGGCCGGGGACATGAAGGTTTTGGTGTCATACGAACCTCTTCGGTTCCAGTTGTCATGCCCTCCTGTCCTGACCCGCTGGCCGAGTTACCTCATCTTCTTGAGGAGCAGAGACAGATGCACGATTTGCATTATCGGCAGTTGACGGCACGACATCGTTCGCTGATCCACGAATTCTTGACGCAATCCCGGAAGACGCTCCGCTGCGAGATGGGCGAGAGAGTCCTGTAGAAGGACGCCCACTGACTCTCTCCTTCGTCGAGGACGACTTCCGTTTAGGAAGTGCGGTGCTTGTAGCCTGATTCGTATCATCCGATGCTCTTCTCTTCTTCTGTCCACTCTTGTTCCGCTGCGTACTATTTCGCTTTCTCGGCGTTATACCCATGCTGTGGAGATAAACAGGGTAATGAAACGAAATTGTTGGGGAGGGGGGGAGGGGGTGGGGGGGGGGTGCATGGTTCAGATATTCCGGGAGACTCCGCAGTTCCTGCTTTTTAGGAATTTGAGGTGCCCAATGGGTCGCAAATATCGCCGTTACAGATGAAGAGCTCCAGTGTACATGTACAACAACGCGTATTGCAGGCAGCTGCAACACTCACAAGCATATTTACTTTCTATTCGCTACTGAACTCATCTATTGCTCCAATGTCAGAGCCCAGTCCCAGGCGTACTGCTCTCCGTAGTCGAAATACAACTCTTCGCCCCTCTCAATATCTCTTACTGCTCTACAACGAAGTAGAGCATAGTTAGAAAGGTCTGACTTGAACTGTATCACGGACTTCGCTTCCACCACCTGCACATTGGCACTTCGAGTCCTGTTTGACCGGGGCTCCGATAAATCGGGATCCCCGGCATGATATCCGGCGTCGTTAATGTAGCCCCCGATACAAAAAGGCGCCGGGACAATGTAGACTTCGCTCTCCTTTCTATCCTGAGCCTGTCCTGGTCTGTTCCTCAGGTGCAGAAACTCCGTACCAGTCACAGTGACCATCATAGAAAACAACTTGTACCGCACTGGAGTTGCTCCGAGACAGCCACTTCCATACGTTAAGTGTCTTTCCTTCCGGTTCGTCAGATCCGTGTATACCAAAGTTCCATAGAAATGACAGATAGTTTCCCCAGCCAATATCTTATGTTCCGTGAACACCCCCATACCAGCACGGGGATGTCGGATCTTAGAAGATGCTATATGTAAGCGATATCGATTGGCTTCAACAGTCAACAGCATATGCATATCCATAAGATTCAGAGCTCCTCGGTACTTCTCCTCCCAAAGATCTACAGTACGCTCTCCACACTTGTCGACAAAGTCCCAGTCCTTCCAGTATCTTCCTAGGAACTGAGTAATATGTCCAGGCATCACTTGGTACTGGGGGTAACCAAATGGAGCCTCCCATTCAAGCCGACCTCGGTCCCGATGTGGAACCCGTTCATAGGTCGTTGAAGCCGCATCCACCACCTCCTGTTCAACCAGGATGTCATTCTTCCCCCCCGAATAACTTCGGCCATAAGAGTCGTTAGATGGTGCTTCGCATGGCTGAAACATGGCCTATTCTTCTCGCACCCCAAGAACTTCCTATGCTTTGTCAGCGATAGGCACGCCATACCCGTAGAAAAAGTTCCCGCGAACATGTCCATGACAAGATCACCCGGTCTTGTGAAGCGACATATCAACTCCTTCATCAACTCCCTCGACTTCTGCTCCGGTCTTATGTACTGCCCACCTGGTACTGAGCTACCTGGCTCATGTACCTTCCATGTCAACCACTCCCCCGCCCTCGGTTTGGGCACCCGGTCAATTACATTCCTGTTAGCCGGGAAAGTGGAAGGAATGAAATTGTTCTCCTCAAATGGAGTAAGACTGGCTTCCTCCGATGGTCGCAATCCACGCTTCACCCCATGAACGGCGTACTCCGTTACGGGCTGTATCCCAAACTTCCGTGGATTCCCTCCAACATTACTGCGATCCCGGATGAACACCAGTGGATTCGCATCCACTTTAAACGAAGGCATGAGTTCTGGTTTACCTTCGCTTCCAGCTTCATCTTTCGTACTCGCCGTTTCCGAAAGTATCCTGTGCCACACATGAAACTGTGCCATGGCACAGAATATAATGAAGTGCCCACCTGACCGAAGCGCGGAACTTATTAAGTCAGCCGTACGGATCATGTCTTCCTCACTGAAGACATCGTGACCACTATTCCGTTTGTTCCTCTTCCTTCGAGTGTTAAAGGGAGGGTCTGTTAGGACAAGCTGTGCCTCACCCCATAAAATCTCACTCTGATTCACAAACGTTTCGTGTGTGTGCCTCAGGTCCTTCATGTCACAGTTGTACGCTACAAAGTGTGACTTTCTCATCCCCTTCCACACCTTGTCCATATTCATTCGAAGGAGACTGGATATCCCCTTCATGGGCGGCTCAATACCAGTCTTTTGGATGTTGTAACCAGCAACCCGAGATTCATGCTCCGCAAGATTCACCGGCTTCTCGAACTCGTCGCTATCGGAGCTCACGAGGTTCATATACTCTCGACGAGGTGGGGGTGGGGCAGACTTGGTCGAAGAAGGTTCGGCATTACCGGAAGTTTTAGGGGTTTTCGTCAGTTCAATATCAGGTTTCGCGTGAATGCCGACATGGAACCCTGCCGCATGACGCATATCCTGTATCGGTTTCCATAGCAACTCCGAAAACTTCTGAAATCGAGCAGGCAACTCACCGGAGTCAGAGCTAGATACGGTATCCATCCGTATCTCCGAAAACTCTATCCAGTTCCTCATCTGATCAACCCGTAAGCTATAGAGGCTATCGTGGGTGCATATGGTTTCGAGGTCTGTCAAAAACTCCTTAGCCAGTATTCGCAGGTTTGTATCGCATTCATCACTCAAGGTCTCCACCGATCCACTAGTACTGCTCTGTGGCACATCCTTTGTGTTGAATCGAGTACTCTGGCTCGGCGGGGCATAACCAGACTCCCGTGTCTCTAGCGCTGTATACTTCAACGTCTGCATATTCATGTAAATGTATGGTTTCACCATGTGCTGAACGTTCGTGTATCCAAGATGAGCCGCAAAACAACTCCATGCCCATACGACCTCACTGATACCGAATCCCAGTCGATCACAGTTGTCTTTGGAGAACGACGTAAAGTGGGTATGTACACAGCTGGTGCATGGTTCAGTTTTCGTTTNTGTAATGGTTTCACCATGTGCTGAACGTTCCGTGTATCCAAGATGAGCCGCACACAACTCCCATGCCCATACGAGACATCACTGATAGCGTAATCCCAGTCCGATCCAGTTTGTCTTTGGGAGAACGACCGTAAAAGTGGGTATGTACCACAGGTGGTGCATGGTTCACTTTTCGTTTCTTTTTCGGTTGTTTTCTTCTTCATCATTCCGGATGTTGTCGTTCTCTCCCATTATGTGGCCGAGGTATGATAAGTATATAACGACCTCAAATGGGTTCACAGCTGTTGGTGGGATGAACACTGTCGTCTTCCAGAACCTGCTTTCTCCTGGTCATGAAATAACCAACCAGGCATCGCACCGGTAGGTATATACCCATATCCTAGAGAGAAGGAAAAAATCGCGCAGTCTCTGGTCCTCATCCCCGTCCTTCTTGTCAAGAAGCTTCGTTACAAGATATCGTTGTTCCACAGGTTTGTTATTCACAACACTCTTTCGCAGCTGTTGCAGTGTCAAGTTCTGCAGGTTCTTGGAGTTAGTGGCCTCCTCAAACATCTTCCTTGCCTCCGGAATATCCTTATAGTTCTCGGCGCAGAACTCTATTAACCCTCTAAACCCACGTCCCGTGGCCGATCAGGGCCTCCATCGCTGTTTGCCAAAGCATCGCGAAGAACCAAGAAAAGTCTGACATATGCATGGAACGCCGGAGGCGGAGCACTCATGTCGATAGGATGTATCTCCTCTCCAACATCGGTGGAATCCATCGCTTCAGCGCAAACAACGGAGGCGAGCCTTTAAATGGCGACTTACGCTGGGCACCCCCGCTTTCGGCAGCTCCTCCCAGCGCACTGCCAGTCTCGTCCGTGTCCGTGTCCGCTCGGAGCGATAGCGTCGCGTGTCGGCCACGTCGCGATTCGGAGCTATTGCAACGGTCCCGTATTGTGCTAAAAGTCGCGGATCAAGTGGGTGTGAAGCGCTAGTTTTCTCTAGTTTGATATATGTGCACGGCGTGTGCAGCGAAATCACTGCCGGAAGTGCCGGGAGGAGTGTTTTGGGAGGTCTCGGAAGGCGCCGGAATGTGACCAGAACGTGCCCGCGGGCGGGGGGGTCGGTCGTGTTAGGGTAGGTACCCTAACACGACCGGACCCCCCGCCCGCGGGCATAAAATCGCACATTTTTCAAAAAATCGCCCAAAACGTGCCCGCGGGCGGGGGGGGGTCGGTCGTGTTAGGGTAGTACCCTAACACGACCACCCCCCCCGCCCGCGGCACGTTTTGGACGATTTTTTGACACCCTCCGGAGACCTCCCAAAACACTCCTCCCGGCACTTCCTGTACCCACTGCGTCACCTCAGTGCACCATCCCGGAAATTAGGGAGTGTCTGGAGGGTGAAGATGACGGGATGGTGCACTAAGGTGACGCAGTGGGTACAGGAAGTGCGGGAGGAGTGTTTTGGGAGGTCTCCGGAGGGTGCCAGAATGTGGCCAGAACGTGCCCGCGGGCGGGGGGGGTCGGTCGTGTTAGGGTAGCTACCCTAACACGACCGACCCCCCCCCCCCCCCGCCCGCGGGCACGTTTTGGGCGATTTTTTGAAAAATGTGCGATTTTATGCCCGCGGGCGGGGGGGTCCGGTCGTGTTAGGGTACCTACCCTAACACGACCGACCCCCCGCCCGCGGGCACGTTCTGCCACATTCCGGTGCCTTCCCGGGACCTCGCAAAACACGCCGCCGCGCAGTGATTTCGCTACACCCGGCCGCCGGTACGTTGGCGCCGCTGTCCACGTGTATTGCGGGAGTAGGCTGTACATGGAAGTGAATGAGTGTACTCTTGACTACTATGCAAAGCATTTGAAGAGCATGATTAGAGAACGCGACCATTGCTCGCGTGAGTCATCATTGCGCGAACTCCACGACTCTAAAGCGTACAATCAGCGTGCGAGCGGCCACGGACAGGACACGGACGAGACTGGCAGTGCGCTGGGAGGAGCTGCCGAAAGCGGGGGTGCCCAGCGTAAGTCGCCTTTTAAAGGCTCGCCTCCGTTGTTGTATCGTCCAGAGCGAGCGTATTGTTGATATACACCTTTCACTGCAATAGCTGTTCAACATGAAGCCAACTCGTGTTCGAAAGCGTACGCAAAGCGTGACTCCTCGCACTCGGCGGAGCACTCGATTATTGCAAGGTGGAATGCGGGTTTCTCTGCAGATGGATATTGAGGATGAAGGAAAGGTGATAGTCGGGGAAGCGTTGTTGCATGGAATTGGAAGTGTTCTACGCCGCGAGTTGCACGGGAAGCAATTGGACCCAGGTCTTGTGGTGGTTCATAATATTCTCATCAGTCGAAGCGGTCAGACGTTCTACCCTTACCGGGCGGAGGGCCTGGATCTTCCACAATATATCCAGGATCTCCGGACGGCCGCTCCTTGGGATGAGAAAATGATGGAACCGGTGGCAGCCAGCATTCCGGCGTCGAAGCGAGGAACGGTGAGCGCTATGAGTGAGGTGATGACGCCGACAAGCCGCACGGAGCCAATTCGAAGTTCATCAACACCGAGAGGTAGCGCATCAGTAGCACCTCCGCGGGCAGGTCCGTCGTCTGTTACGAAGCGGTCTATGGAGACGAGAGCATCCCCAGCTACGAAGCGGACAGGTCAAACAAAGTCTACCTCCGCTACGAAGCCCACTGCGTCGAAAAGGGCTTCTCCTGCGATGAATCAGACCGTCGACACAAGGGGATCTTCTGCGTCGAAACAGACGGTTCAGCAGGGGACGGCTGTGCAAGAGGAGGAAGATGAGATCATGAAAGGTCCCCTTCCAGACGCGGATGCGCAATCCGCGCAAGGAGCTGGTCCATCTGTACCCCAAACTGCACCAGAAACTGCGGAGCAGCAGGACGATGACGTTGTGCTTCTGTCCGCAAGAATGGCACGTTCAAGTGTTTCTGGCGAGCGGTCTGGAACACAAGGGACACCTACTCGGAGCAAGACGTACAGACGAATTCGTCAGAAGGTACCAAAGGTGAACCTCAATCAGTACCGGATGGTTGTTGTTACTGTTGACATCACTCTGGTGGACACTCCGCCCAATTTACTCCGTGGAGTAAGTAAACGCCACGTTGAAGCCCTTGTGAAGAGTATGGAGGAGCGGGGGATATTGCAGTCGATGGGTTCTCCAGTGGTGGCCTTACAAGATGCTACTACGGGAGAGAGGGATACTGACAAGGGACGCCTAACGAAGAAGTGCTTCATTGTAGATGGTTTGCATCGTCTGAAAGCTATACAATATTTGGCAGCGACTGGTGCACCGAAGTGGAAGCGATTAGCCAAGTTTTGGCGTTGCAATCTGCTGATACGAAGAGATGGGAGGCCCATTGGGATGAAGGAATTGTTATGTGTTGCTTCGTACCTCAATGAGTCGACGAGTACCATGCGAAGGATGATGTTTGCAGACAAGATACACTCTATAGTTAGTGTGGTCGCCATTCTAATTGAAGATGTTGAGGGGGTGACGCCGGCAGACGTGGATCCTGCAGAAGTGACAGAAGTGTTGAAGGAGAGCCAACTGATTGGGACTGTGCAAGAGCGTCAGTACTGAGATATGCCAATGTCGCCCTGCAACTCATGTCTCGTGAGGGAATGCTGGCCCATTTCGAGGATATATGTGAGACTGTGAGTGACATAGGTCTCACACATCTGTCCCATACTCCGCTATATGTTTTGGATGCCGAGGAGTTTTCCTTCATTCTTGATTGTCTTCAGATGTTTCTATTGAAGGGCAAGTCGACGAAGACAAAGCAATGGAAAAGCTTTGAGGAGGTTCGAGGTTTCTTTTATGATAGAGCAGTGTCTCTGTTCCGCGCGGCTAGAGCAGTGAGGAATGAACTGAACGAGGAAGAGTCCATGGAAGTGTTCCTGAAACGCGAAGTCAGTCTTTCTGCTCCATCGAATGAAGATGACGTTGAAGACCCAGACAACAACGCAGCTGTGTATCAGTTCCTTTTGGGACAAGTTGTGAACTTCAACACTTGCCGCGTGTTCGGAGCAGGACGAACTCAATTAGAACTGCCACGACTTCCGTTCAGAATCGATTGCGGACGATGCTCAAGGTAATTCCGCCCCCGCACCAGTGAAGCAGTCCGTGACGAAGAGGAGGACTCCCGCTGCTGCTGCTGCAACATCTGCCAGTGAAGAAGGGGAGCCGCGAAGAAGTGCACGAGAACGGGCGCAGGTGAGTTATAGGGAAATTGAGCACGGCCGAAATCGAGGTGCCATAGAAGTTCTGGATAGCTCTGAAGAAGAACAGCGGGCTCCGCCGAGGAAGAAACGGAGAAAGACTTTCACACAACAGATGAGATCTACTCTGAACAGCATGACATCGGATGACCTGATGTCTCAACTAAATGAACATGTGCTGAGAGGAAGGTCGACGAAGGTTCAGTTCGTGGCATTGGGAGAGGGAGCGAATGCAGAGAACGCAGGCAGTTCTGCATTTGTGGATGACGATGAGCTTCTTTCTGTGACAGTTCCACGGGTTGTCACCGTCGAGAAAGATGCTGCGCCAGACGATCAGCAAGAGACAGGTGGGGGGTCATTTGATGACGAGTTACCTACAGCTCTTCCGGAATCTGAGGAGCACGGACTTGTTCGAGGAGACCCATACGATGGCCCACCAACCCATCATGGTGCGGGTATGCCAGGCTGAGACCGCAGGAATGGCAAGGAAAGAACGTAATTGAGCACAAGGACCCCTGACTCAGAGTCATTACTTGCCAAAGGGACATAGGTCGGAGCTGCTAAGTGTCTCGAATCTCAGAGATGTACACCATCTTCTCATTTGGCACGCTGCAAGGGCTGAACATCGCCTACGGGCGGAGACATTTGGTATGCAGTATCCTCGTACTCGACCGACAGGTATGGATGATGAAGAGGTGCTGTGGGTTGCTGCGAAGGAGCATGACGAATTTGGGCAAATGTTTTCGCCCGAATGCAAGCTGAGCTAAGGCAGAATGGATATTGCGTGCTTGATGGCTTTGCGACGGATAATGGTGTCCTTAAATGGGAGGAGTTGGAAGAAGTTCGGGAGTTCGGAGATGTGTCGGGGAAGTTGGTGGACTTCTTCGAGAATGAGTATGGAGCGATGCCGGATATACGGAAAGGGGAGGAACAGAAGTCGTTTGTTCAAATAATCAACGATGATGAAGGATGGAAGGACGGTAGCGATGGACCATTTGAGGGGAGAGGGATGTCGACACGTTGGGGTACGGTGGAGAAGCCGGAGGATAATGAGGAGCTCAGTTGGGTTCTAAGTTCGCGTGCTTTACTTGATGTTCGAATGGGTACAATTGGTGCGGCTTTGGGACTATGGGACAATGAAAGGGAAGCTGTGAAGATGTACACTCCGAAAACTGGTGGTCGATTTCTGGGGACGACGAGAAAGTGCAAGCGCCAGACGCTGCAAACCGACTTCAGTGGTCTGGTTACGAAGGAAACAATGAATACTGGCAACCCCGGATACTTTGTAATGGCCTCTGGGAAAGAGGGCTTTCCTCTCTGGGTGAGCGCTGGAAGCCATCAACTGGTGGGGATGAACAACCAACAGTTGCGAGTGATGTCAGAGGTGTATCCAGCGAAGAAGATAATCATCCCACCGTACTCTGTATTCGTGGGCCGTGGTGATGTGATATATGCTGTAGCAAGTGGGAAGGACAAGGTGGATAGGCCCGAGTCTATGGATTTGCTGGTTAGATACCACATGTACATGGTACCAGAGAGCTACGCACTACCTGATGCTGTTCATCGGGTGCGGGATTTCCGACCCACGTTTGTCAATGGTGACGAGGAGGAGGAGGCGGAGGATGAACTGTTGTCCGATAAGGACAGTGGGGCGGTTGACATGGACGAAGACCAAGTGGTCGTGGAGATTGGTGTGGAAGCGGACGCCGGTAGAACCGAAGTGCTCGAGAGTAGTAGTGATGACGATTTGCCAATAATGAGGCTGCGAGCGCCTCGAAGTGGATGAGAATGAGATGATTAGTAAATTATGAGTGTCACACAAGACGGTCTTGCGAGTATTAAGAGTAGTATACTATTACAAGGCTATACATATGAACATAGAAAAGGTGCGGCAGGCTGGTAATTGAACAAATGTCAAACGTCTTTGGTCCAGTTGCGTCTAATTGCAACATGCCAAATGCTCGGTATCGTTAACATCATTGGTGGCACCAGTCAATTCGCAATTGAACATGTAGCGTCCTAACATTTCTGAAACTGCACTTAAGGTTGCTTTTAAGAGAATTATGAAACTGAGAAGTGTATACAGTTCCTGTCTATGCGGTACTTGTGGCAGTATGGTGACTGTATCAGGAAAAATGGCAGAGGAACAGAGAGACTTGGCGGAAATTTCACCCAATACCTTCTCTAAGTTCATGCATGCTAATGGTTACGGTATATTAAGTTCTGTTGATGGAACGTTGAGAAGAGAAGGAGAGTCAATTCCAGAAGAAGTTGTGAAGTGTATGAAGTTCATTGACGAACGTGTTGGTTTCGGACTTGTCACAGGGGGTGATGTGGTCGACGTGGAGGGGAAAATGGAAGGACTTGGAGACTATAAGTTTGGTGTCTCGGCGAATCATGGAGCTTTCCTCCGCTTCTCTGACGAGAGGGAAATTAAGGCTGCATTCAATGATCACACCCTTGACCACACTGTTGACGGACTACTGTTCCTGGCAAGGGATTTGAATAGGAGGCATGGTATTGTGAATGATGATGACAAGGGGTTCGTGGAGACCAGAAGTGATAGTGGCCTTCCCAATTTCGTGTACAACAAACTGTGGCAGTGGAAGGAAAAAGTGGATTCTGCTATTGCGTACCTGTTGCAGAAGATGGATGCGTTTGTTATCTATCCCGGCGATAAAAGTTGCGAAATTGTGGACAAGCGATACACAAAAGGAAGCGGAGGAGAAAATCTTGTGGATAATGAACCGAGATTTATTGATACGGATGACGTCGTGACGTTCGGAAGTGCTTTGAGCGACGGGCCTTTGCATGAGGTAGGCGTGTACGGCGTTCACGTCAAAGAAGATTGTATCCCTGGTGGAGTACACAACCTGTTCGAAAGCGTGGAGGATCTACATTCGACAATTATGTTGGTGGCTCTGTTGTACGGCTACGAGGAAAAGCAGCACGATAAAAACCACCATGATTCATAAAAGGGTATTGAGATATATACGACACTTTTATTACTGAGATCTCATATCATAGCTAAGTATTAAAGGCATCGTAGCACTTGAAACAAATTCCAAGAGCATTTCTAAACCATTGACACTTGCATTTTCTGTACCCGTACAGTTCTGCCACTCTTCTGATGGTCTCATGCACGTCCTCCACCCCATCAACAAGATATGTTACCGCTGCTGGATGGTCTTCTCCCTTCACATGAACTGCCAGGGTTGCCATTTCATATAGAGGGCCATCATTGGAAGCATTCCCGAAAGCAACGATTAAATGTGTGTCGAACTGGGGGTCGTTTTCAACCAAGGCTAGCGCCCCACTATTTTTCGTGAAACGAATGTCCCCTATGTCACAGTTTTCATCTTGAGGGTACGCAACCAGGTTCGGAAAGGATGTCAACACTTTTGAAATACTGGAGTTAACTTCTGTTTTCCACTTCGACAGTCCATTGTACGTGAAGTTAGGGAGTCCACTGTCTTTTCTAGTGCTCACCACTGCTTGTTGACGCTCTTCGTGAAGTCCGTGCGATTCATTTAAGGAGAGTGCAAGTCTCTCAAGTTCGGCTGCACATCTTTCGTAGCCTTCCCTGTCAAGGTCCTGATCAATTTCGGTACCATTGGATAATCTCACCCGTGCGCCTTGGTTTCCAGAGATGCCAAAAGTGTAGCCACCCAGGTGCTCCATGAAACTCTCGGCATCCTCTATATCTCGCCCAGTAGCAATTCCGAAACCAACGAGTGCGTTGATGTACTTCATGCATTTGACTGTTTCGGCAGGAATGTTCTCCCCAGCTCTTTTCAGAGTACCGTCAACATCACTAATCACGGCGTAGCCATTTTCGAATATTTCGTTAGCCAGCTGCTGAGGAGTTACTTCTTGGGCTCTAACTTCTGAGTTATACATGTTTTGAAAGATTTCGAAAGGGTTCGTTTTGCAAATGGGTGTGGGTATACGAATGAGAAGGATGTGATTGATGTTCACAAGGTGTTTCGTAGTATAAAAAGAGTCTAAGAACGACCATATACGGGTATTGTAGTACTGTTTTAAAACGTTACTACGACGAGAAGCTTTTGCATCGATTTGCAGTAAAGAAAGGATGATTTAGTCATAAATTATATGTACGTGTTCAAGTGGGTAAAGAAAACTATGAATATCTTCAACATAAGCTTAGAAATCAAGATCAGTAAAACAACCTCCATTAAGGGTTGAAACCCATAAAAGGTTTACCTTACTTTATACGGGTGCCCCAAGTATTGCAAAGGCTTAGTTCTTCAGAAATATCACAATTTTGTACTTGTTTCCTTACTAGTATCGTGCACTTTAATGATGTGGAATGACCCTTTTCCATCTAGCAAAAACTTAGCCAGGTATTAGTGATAAGGGATGTAGGATTTAAAGGGGCATATTTGAACCACAGAAGGACGAACAATATAAGTAATGTAATAGGAACAGGTCATTTCGATAAAGTAACTTTTATGTTTAACTATCTCTAAAAGGTTTACAACACCGAAAAGTCATGTGTTCTAACCTCAAAGCTGGGGGAATGGGGAGGGGATAACTTTTCCTTAACAACGTTGACGTAGTTTGTATGAAAAGGAGCGGGGTCACCACCTACAATGTTTCTTTCTTGGCGGGAAAAGTCGTAGAAGTACGCGTTCCTAAACTGAAAGTCGGAGAAAGAAGTAGGGAAGCCAACGAGAGTTTTCCCATATGCAAGAAGTCGCCCAACGGTCTCTTCCAGGTTGAAAGTAGTACCTGTCTTAAGCGAAACTATCTTCAACAGCTCTTTCATTATTGTGAGCACAACCGTACTGCACTCCGTAGCGACTACGTCCATAGGAATGAAACCTCTTGAGGCCCCGACGATGTTGAACGCTGATAGCCACACGAGCTTCTCATAATAGCTTACGAGAAATGTGTCTTGGTCGACAACCCCGCAAGTGAGACCCATAGACCTAAACCTGTCTGCAACGTTGGAGGCCCACTTTCCTGTTGCGACAGTGAGACCATCCGGACTTTGAGGAGTGACACCATCCTGCGGAGCTGCGTTTCTTGAGGGGACACCAACGTATAGGACAACTTTTGAACATTTGTCCACACCGAGCTTCGAAACCAATGGTATGATGTCTCCATTCTGGAAGAAAACGGGATTCTCTCTGAGCGAATAAGGGCAAGCCTGAATTACGGTCTCCAGGGTGTTCGTTCTTCCACAAACTAGTATCGGTACATCAGAAAGATGAGAGGTAGCAGCCATGCTGCAGAATTCGTGTGCGGAAATGACCGTATCTTCTTCGTTGGCCAGCATGGTACCTATACGCCCCGTTCCAACAATAACGGCCCGAGTCCTTCGGGCGGGAGATGAGGCCTGAGGGACGTCAGAGTATCTGGGACTCGGAGGCAGAGAGGCATGTCGGACTGGGAGTTCATTGCAAGTGTTCGAATGTTTTTGTGTGACGATAGAAATGGAAGATGGGGCGGAGAACTGCTGGGGTAAAGAGTGATACTTAAGTACAAACGGTTGGGAAGCGCAGAACGGGAACATGGTTCACTTTGTGAAAGTGAGCGAAATGTATGATATGTGATTGTACTGAATGAATGATAGGGCTTGTATGAGACGACAAGCCACAAAGTGTGATGATGTTTTATGAAAGGTAGGTGGAAGAGTAGAAAGTGTGCAATGAATGAAACTGATTTCGAACCTGAGTTGTAAAGTAGTTGTAATGTACGAGTTACGGGGAGCTTGAATACAGGATGAAAGGAGCCATTTTGGCTTCATAAATGACGTGAACGGGTTTTATAGCTTCACTCGGATTGCCATAATTAAAAGGATGGAGTTGGGTTGCGCCCGAATACGTCTATAAAGGTCGTAGAAGCACTTATGAAGGAAGGAGTTGTAGACATGTTATTGTTGATGACGGTGGAGCCAGGGTTTGGAGGACAGGCGTTTATGGAGGGTGTTCTTGATAAGGTGCGACATGCAAGGAAGTTGTACCCAAGAATAGGGATACAGGTGGATGGAGGTATTGGACTGAGTACTGTGAAAGCAGTAGTGAAGGCCGGTGCAAACATTTCAGTTGCAGGATCTGCCATCTTTGGCTCGAGTAACCCAGCTCATGTCATAGCTGGTTTTCGAAAGGTTGGTTAGAGATAGTAGCATAAATTTATTGTTTATTACATTGTTACCTTTACGTGTTATCACGACTATATTCTCCGTGTCCATTGGAGATGTATTTCTCTTGTATCACAACCGGGAAAGGATGTGAGAGAACATCAATATATCCCCAGTGGACGCTGAGAGGGAGGATGAACTACTCTACGTGCTACCATTGTTACCCATCCGGTGTCGAGTGGTGACATATTCTTTTTTTTTCACAACCCACAAAGGATGTGACGGAAGAAGAACATGCCCCCAGTCGAGACAGAGGGTGAGCAACTCTAAGTACAATCACTAGTCCCTAGCTTGCCTCCACTGGCAATATCTTCCTGTTTTGCTATAACCATCGAGTAGGGTTATGGTGGAAGAGAAAAATATCGCCGGTCGAGGAGAGGTGGGTGGGGATTATGTGAGCGCGAAAGAGGAGACAGAGAGGTGGCGCTCAAATAGTGGAAGGTGCGGAGGTGTACAGTAGATGTTTTGGCGGGAAATGGGATGAGGGAAACAGGGACAATCATGGTGCTGGATATAGCCCGTGTGGTTGGACAGTGGGGGTGGACAGCACAGTTTAGCTCGATTGCACTGTATCGCAGCGGAAACTTCGATCCAACTACTACTTCTTCTTCTGAAGATGTCGAACGGATACGTGAAGGATGAGGAGCTGTTGGCGCTGTTGGAGGGGGAGGAGGTACCGCAGACGCCGTCACCAAAGCCGGAAGAGGACGTGATTACGGCGGCTGGTCGGATGTCGCAGAAGAAGGAAGTGGCTGATGAAGGAAAGAAGTGTGAGGCGAGGAGAGGGGATGGTGATGAGGTGGAGAAGGGGGTAGAATTGGAGGTGGAGGGGGTCGCAATGGAGAGAAGGGGTGCGGTGCATCTGAGTCAGTTAGAGGTTGGAGACCAGATAGAGAGTGGGGGCGGAGAGGGTGACAGGGAGATGCGGTTTGTGGGGGAGATGAAGGCGAGGGTGGGGATGTTGGGGTTGGTGATGAAGGAGCAACTGGACGATGGAATTGTGGAGATTGTAACGGAAATGGGCGGTGTGGCGCTGAGTGGGGGTGGTAGTGGTGTTTCGGTTGAGGCGATTTCGAGCCTGCGGAATTCGTTGTCGGTATTGGGAGTGGAGATGAGAAATCATGTGTATGGGATAGTGGAGTGTGCGGGAAGGGAGGTTGGAGAGTTGCGGGAGGAGAATAGGGTTCTGAACGAGAGGTTGGACGTGCTGGAGAAGGAGGTGGAGGAGCTGGGCAAGAGGCAAAGATTGGTGGAAGAGGAGACGGTGAAAGGAAGTGTGGAGGGAAAGACGGAGAAGGGAAGTGTAAGAAGGGTGGCGGTGCAGAAGGGGTCCCCTGTGACACCGAAGACAAAGGGTGGTGGGGTTGGGGATGGGAAGAGCCGTCTGAAGAAGAGGCGTAAGGAGATGAAGAAGGTGGTGGAGGAGGTGCCGCGGGAGGGAGTGGGAGCTCCGGTGGTGACTGGGTTTAGGAGTGCGGCGGAGGTAGCGCGGACTGCGAAGGGGATTCTGAGGGGACAGGAGGAGAGAAGGATGGGAGGGATGTGAAGCCGTTTTGGGGCGAGGCGGGTATACGAGAAGGGGGAGGGTTGTCCACCTGAATTCTATAAAATGACGTTTGCGGAGACGGAGAGAGAGGATGCGAACGCGTGATGGGCGAGAAATGGGTAAATAGCGGGGGTGGTGTGGACTGGGAAGAAGTGATGGGATGATTGAGATGGGATGAGTTGCGATTGGCATTGCAACATGGGAGAAAATGGAAACGCAAACTAGCACGAGTGCAGTTTTGAGAGAGGGTCGCGGAAAAGAGTGAATGGGGTGGTGCGGCGAAGTAGAACCTCTACAAAAACTAGGGGACCCAAGAACTAAACTGCGCGAAATGGAATTTAATATTCCAAACTTTCTTAATTTTTTGAGTGCCAGCCTCTGCTACCCCCTCGCGCGCCCCAAATAGCCCCAAAACTAGCTTAGTTTCCAAAGCGAACAGACTATATTCCACTTTGCAGAACACAGACGTTGCCTGTGCAGTCCTTCTCTTCTTCTTGTGCCTTGCATCTCCCTGTGCAGCTCCTGTCGTTTCCCGTACCGTTAAACGAAGCCAATTAGCATCGCTACAACGCCCAACAACGTTCGTCGTTCTTCGTGCGGCAGTATCCCATCCCACCAGATCTTTAGCAGCAGCAGCAGCAAACTCAACCATCGCAAAAAAATCAACAACCGCAACCATCGCGCGCCCCACACCCACACCAACAATCTGCGTCAAACGTCGCCACGTCGCAACACCAAACGCTCCCCGCCAGCATGCATCCACCCGTCGACGCTGCGCACCCGGTTGCCGTTGGTGCGACACAGAAGTCGATGAGGACAGTACCACAGACTACAGAAGAAGCACATTCATGTCGAATGTGCAGGTGTGCAACGTTTCAAAGTTAGCTAGATAGTTAGCGTGAGAAAAACCGAGGATGCCTTGTGTGCTTCAGTGTTTGTTAGAGTCACGTTCGCTTCGAAAAAAAAATTGTTAGACTAACCGATGTAATAGGATCATATGCGCACATCATTCTTGAGCTTTTGTGGTGCTCTGGAAAAGACCTCTCTGTAGCAGTTGAACATCCTGATCATCCAAATTTCTATTTCTCCTCGTTCGTCGAGAGACTTATATCAGAGTGGAACTAATCTTCTAAAAACGAAAACATATCATTCTTGGAATAGTTTGATAGGCATCACAAAGATGTATAGAGCAACGCTGATTACGCCAGAACTGTTGGCCCAAGGTAGCACGATTTGGAATCTTGACAAGCTTGTGCATCACTTAAGAGAGACGTTGTTCAACGCTGGAAACGATTAGAACTTTACACTGATAAATGCAGTACGAGCGGTAGCTTCGTCCGTCTCATACTTCCACACAGAAAGTAGTGCTTTCGATGTTTCTTTGTACTCCGGGCTCAACATACGAAAATATCAGCCCTGCTAAGAGGTCTGACTGTAGAGCAAAACGCCCTTTGTGGGGATGCACCGAGGTGCTTTTCATAGTTTGTTGATCCGTTACCGGCTTCGACACCTCAGGTTATGAGAGGCTACTGGGGTAGTGCCCCTATTTTGGGGTATGCCTAGGAAGGGTAGTATTTCTGCACACGTGGGCAAAGTTGGCCCGATCGCGCGGGCGCCGTGGCAAGCCTGCCACGGGGGCAGACCTGTAGTGTATTGGCCGGCAGCGCTGGATAGTTAGATATTTTAATTGATATTTTCAAGTTCCGTTTATAAGTGGCGGCACTTGCCGCCACTGTACGTAAAGTAAACCTCAACGAGGCCTTTGGCTCTGATCTTCTTGCCGCTCGCGCACGGTCACCAGCCCCATCCTGGGGAATACCGCCGCAATTCCGGGCTGATCAACCAACTTTCATCTCTCAGGAGTACTAATCCGTCGTCATGGCACCTTTACTATCTATTCTATTGTTTTCACTTTCGTCTTACTGCTCTTCGATACTTAGACCTGTCATACAGGTCTTGGTCATTAGTCTCGGGACTTATTTCTGTTATCTCGAGTCAGTGCTCCGCAGTGCGGCTCGCTGGCTAATCTTTTGTCGTCCCATACCGTTGGGCTGTATACTTTCACTCGCTGTGGCTCGCCGGAACCATCCGGATACCTACGCCGATTCTACTCCCTTTACCTCCGACTGCACGCCCAGATCGGGGTCACCCGGATTTACACCCGGCTCGTGTTGGCTCTATCGGAGGATTCTGTCACTGCGTCTACCCCTGTAGGGAGCAGGGTTCGAACACCCCTGTTGGTGGTCTTCCGCGACGAGGCTGTTGTTTTCCCGTCACCCGGTTTGCACCACTTTGACCTTTTCAGTACCAAAATCTTGACGGTGGAGGTAGCGAAACGAGCAAGATTTTGATTAAAGCGACTCATGGGCGGTACAATGTAACGAAATGATGAACATATGGTTTCCATAGATGTAGTTGCCCAAAGAATCTAGAGAGAATGTATTGTTTGAGTAACTGTCGAAGCAAAAAGTTTAAACTACTTCACATATATTTATATAGTTATAATCAGATATGTAGAGGTGGTACCGGTAAATGGTAGGTAAACCAATCAAAACCATCCCTTTACGCGCGCTTATGCATATATGATGAATATAAGTCAAGATGGTACTTGTACAATATCGCATGTGTCATAAGATTGATAGGTCGTCCAAGAAGAACAAAGCTGAACTGCACTTCTTCAAAAATACCGTTTTTGTTATGCTTAGCTTTATCAGTTGTACTTGACAATAATGCATAGAAGTGATATTGAACAAAGGCCAATTCTCTTGAGGAAAAATGTTTTACACATGTCTCTTAGATATTTGTGTGAAGCTAGCTCTCAAACATTGAAGTTTGCTTTCTACAAGAGAACACAATGAATAGAGTTGTCAAGGATCAAACCATACGATACTTACTTGGGTTTTACAGGATTTTAAATGGAAAACACTCCAGTTTTGTAGAAACAGGACTAACAAAAGATGAAGATTTTGAAGGCGGTGACCCTGCTAATACCAGACATTTGTGTAGGCAATAAAATGACCCCTGCTACCATACATAGCCAGTTGCCCGTTCGACAGAAGCAAAATCTTTTCTCAAAGGCACACATTTTCGTGAATTCCACAAACACCTCTACTTTTTTTCAGGGTTTGGCTGAAGGAGTAGCACTATGGATCATCATCAATTAGCCGTGTGGTGGAGGTATTGGCGTGATATTGTCACGGGTAGTTACGTTCTCTGTGAGCAAGCCCTGTCAGCTGACAACAGAGAGAACCCTTGTATAGGGGTTAAATGGTCAAATAATCGTATATTAGGGCAAGTGATCCACATTAGGGCACTGTACGTCACTACTTTATGCATCTCAAGTTGTTAGGTCTTACTCCTTGACGCTGTTCTAATCTCTCTGGCTTATTCTCTCTGAGAGAGCGTGTTTTGCATCTCTCGGTTGCCCGACTGGCTGGATGCGTCCCTCCCTAGAGACATTCTGTATATCTACCTTTCTTTTGTTCACACACTTTGGCCTGGATGATTTTACAAACTCCAAATGCCATCGCAACCTATCTGCTCGATTTGATCACAACTTCGATATCCGTAGTATTGGCGTTGAATGCTATTTATTCCACATGTTTAATTGCTGTTGTTCTTTGGACTATGCTTGCTGCCGAGTACTCGCTGCCCAGAGTATTTCAAACTGTCTTGGACATTGTTTCTCGTCGTGGTATGATCACTACTAACAAGAGTTGCAACGTGTGTTTTAAACTCTCGATATCTGTATCGCGCTTCGAAGCCATGGCTAACTTTATGCAATTTCAGTCTGTCATAATGTACGCCGCGCACTGTTTGGAACTCACGCACGCCTTGGGGCTGACTCAAGAAGCATCGTCAGGAAGTTGATGAACCTAACACATCGACTCTGCTGCCGTAAGCTTGCAACTGGCATCGGCACTTGAAATATTTTCTGACTGGATCTTAGATCAGCATTGCCTGTCATCATATTCGAGGCTGCTCAATCGGTGGACATTGAATATGATGCTTCTCTGTACGCTCATGACAGTGCTTAAATGGAGATTTCGGGTGTATACACGCCGGCGCCCGAGGGTGTGTGCGTGGAGGGCGATGCAGTGCTTCGTCGGCGCAATTCGGAGCTGCGGCGGCGAGTCAGCGGGCCACCCGCTCCACTGCACTTTCACCCAAGTGATAGAGCGGGGAAAGACATGTCAGGGAGTTCTTGCAAACCAAAGGCACTGGGATAGGGCCAATCCTGTGCGTGCGCAGGCGGAGTACCAGCAACTGTTGATGCTTGTCATCTTGCATCATACGAAGCTAAAGAAGACGTTGGCTTGGCTGAACGGAGTAGTCTCTGTTGGGAAAATAGACTGCTACGAAGCAAAACCTTGTAGGTGTTCGTTTTTTCACGTGCAGCACGTGCCAAACGCAGACTGCATGCTGAATCGCAAGCGTAGCTTTGGGGAGTGGCGCAATTGAGGCCCGAGGCCCGAGCAGCAACACGAGATGAGGCAAAAGCGTTTATTACTCACTTGTACCTTCCTCCCCTTCGGACGCCCGCTTTATGGCTCTTTCCGCAAGAGCTCGCGATCAACATCGACATAAGTTGTTCTTTTCCGCAATACATCGTTCCAGGCCCTTTATAGAGGCGAGCCGTGGCGTAGGATCTTGAACGCATATTGCAATCATCATAGTGCTCATAAAATAGTATTGATAAGGCCCTATGATGGCTTAAAGCTAGCGCAAGTGAGACTGAGATGGCGAGAAGGCGGTGGGATCAGATGCATAAGCAGAGCGAGAAAGAGCTCACCTCAAGGCCTCAATCACAACTCTAGAGAGAAGTTCTGTAACGTTTTGCTGGTTCCTGTTCTCTGGAAGAAGCTTCGGTCCAGGTCTGGTCTTTGTTTCAACGCCCTTACGCCATGGTGCCCCTTTCCTTTATCTTCTACTACGAGTGATTGCCCCTTCCATTTCTCTTTGCCGCCTTTCCACCTATCATGCTTCTTTCAATCTCTACTTAAGCGCAACTTTTGAGCAGAATCCGTTTCATAACTTTCAGCCAAACTCTTCGGTCGTGCTCACTGGCGAGCCTCTGCACCATGAACTCAACCCGTCTTTTCGCCGCCGTCACATTTTTCTGTTTATCCAACTTGTTCTGCGTCGCCAAAACGCAAATTTTGTCGGGACCGCAAGCTTTTTGTCCTTGTACGTGCATAAAAGGCACAAACCCGGTTTGCCCGACCAACTGTGCCGTCAATCTTTGCCAGATAGGAGGTAATAACGTTTTCGTTACATTCGGGTGGAGATGTTGTCCGACGCTTATTGCTTCTATAGCGCCAACTCCAACTGGAACGGCAACACCAACTCCCTCTCCGTCTGTATCTCCTTATAGTTTTGGCATTGACGATACTCCAGAAGAGCAAGCCGACCAAGTTCAAACTATTTGTCTCCAGTTCTTCCTCAACAAAGGATACGATTGTGCTGGTGCGAAGGTGGTAGCCCTTCCCTGTGGTATTGTTCTCATCATTACCACCCTTGGTGATGATTGTCAAGTGGATCAGACCGTGTACGAAGATGCTTACGCCAGCCTTCAAGCGGTGCCAAACTTTTCCGCCGTCTTTGATCCTAACAGCAATGTATTGGACTACGACGCGGAGTCTGGAGTTTCGAGTCTCAAACTACTTTTCGAAAACTAATCAGTTAGTGCTGTTATGCTCTTTGGAAGATGAAAGAAGATTCCACACTAAGTGTGTAACACATAAAAGTCTTTGGCTTGGACAAATTTGTGACGCAATGCTATTTTCTTTTTCACACATCTTTGTCAACGTCACTGGTTGCTGCAAGCGTCTACGACGGTACCTGAGAACAGGCGACTAGCGCCACTTCCAGTAAACTTGCCATGCATTCCTGACACACCCCTACAACACGCTTTAACGCATCACCTCTCTGCGAGCTAGCAGCCAGCATTCCAATTTAGGAGACGATCATAGACACCCCCCGATGTCGCCATATGTAATAATGACATCTATTGAAGTCAGACACTTGAGACAGTCAAGGCTTCTGGCCGACGACAACGTTGGCTTCATTGGCGTGTACACGTAAGTGTACCGCTGGTACACGGAACGTGGACAGGTGTGCACCGCGACAATCGTTGCTGCAAAATTGCTCTGATCCCCTCGTTCTTCGTTCACATTGCGGTAGAAGGATTGGTACCAGGGTACTTCAGGTGACTTCCATAACAAAGCTTTCTGACAAAAGCTCCTTCTAGATTTCCAGTCTCTGTCGAAACGCACCAGAATTCTTCAAGATGAGCCCGCCAGGACGAAAATGCCGAGAGGATCGATCTGCTGTTCCGCTTGCGCGCGTAACTGGCAGTGCGTTTGCTGGAGTTGTGGAACTTTTTGGCTTTCATCCTGTCGATACCGTAGCAAAACGGCTCATGAATTCTCCGGATACAATTCGTACACGGGGCGTATCGACGACCATGGCCATGGAGGGGTACTCTCGTATCATCTTTCGAGAAGCACATGGTGCTGGCGCATTTCGGAAATATACCTCTTTGTTCCCTGGTTTGTCCTTTGCGGCCGGTTATAAGATCTTGCAGCGGGTCTACAAATTTGGTGGTCAACCGTTTGTGAGGGAGATGATGGAGCGCCGTTTCGGATCACAGATTGAAAACCTGGTTGGCGGAGATAAGGGAAAAGCCAAGATGTGGGTACATGCCATCAGCGGTGCTGCTGTTGGAGTTGGTGAAATCGCCCTTTTGCCTCTGGATGTCCTCAAAATCAAGAGTCAAAACAATCCGGAAGCTTTGCGAGGAAGAGGACTGCTCACTATTTTGCGTGAAGAGCGGATATCAGGCTTATATCGAGGTGCGGGTTGGACTGCTGCACGGAACGCTCCTGGCAGTTTTGCCCTCTTTGGTGCTTCTGCCTTTGTCAAGGAGCGTGTATTTGGGCTGAAGAACTTCAATGACGCCACGTTTGCTCAGAATTTCGTCGCGTCTGCGGCGGGAGGAATTGCGAGTATCACAGTTGCCAGTCCTTTGGATGTTGTCAAGACAAGGTTGCAGACTAGAGATTTTGGAAGCGGTGAAAGTGGATCTAAAATATTACGCGACTTACTAGCAAAGGAGGGCCCAAGTGCTCTGTTTAAGGGTCTGGTGCCTAAGCTCCTCGTCGTCGGCCCCAAGCTGGTTTTCAGTTTCACTATCGCACAGCACATGATTTCTGTATTTGAGCAGTCTATGAATGGACGTCCAGCATAACGAGCAGATGTTTTGAAAGCAGTTGAAAACAAACCGACACAAATCAGTCACACATCTGAACATTGCACATAGGACGCGGGCCCCCTTTTTGCACACAGATGAGTCTTCACCAGTTTCCGGGTTAGGAAAGGCATCCGTTCACAGCAATGGTAAAGTCACGCCAAACTCATCGTTACATTCACGGCTGCATTTCTTGGCACTTCCCGTCCATATTTTGTTGGCAATAACGTCGCATCGGCATAGCGTGCAACACTGTGTGCTGGGTAGGTGTCCTTCTATTCATATTAATTCTTAATCTACCTGATGACGTACGCAAGCCGTCAATTTATACTTAAGAAATCAATGATGAGAACGGATGGCCAACCGTCCATGCGTCCGCTTTTGTACGAGTGTTTCGTGTATTTCCTGGCTTCTGGACGCCATAAGAACAAATCCAACAATTCAATCGATGTAGGCATGAGCTACATCAATTCGACTAGAAGGCCTTCTTCCTGATACAAGTGCAGTAAAGACGAGCGTGTTTACCTGCTTTGTGTCCGCCCTTTACATTTTGTTGCTTCGCACTCCAGCCATGCACCTGGAGCTCTCAGGTATTTAAACGGAGAGACCGCCCCGCCCCTTCCATCGTCCGCCTTCGCTCATCATCGAAGGCAGAGTCTTCAGCCGCACCCAACAACAATATCAGTTATTTCTCATATCAACGCTATGCACAAGCTACTGTCTCTACGAAGATCGTCAGGTGATGATGCTGAAAACCAACCACCATCAAATGGAGAAAACCCCGGCCATCCACTGTTCTCAATCACATCAGCCGACCCGGAAGATCGCAAGCAAAGCATCTTTCGTCGCATGTTTTCATCCAATCCGTATGTGAGATCACCTTCTAACACTGCTCCGGATAAGAAGTACTCGATGGCGCCCCCGAACTACGAGAAACTTTTCACGGTTATAGATGCTGATGCACTGAAGGCTGCAAGACTTGAGCCTGGACATCCTCTGTACATTTCTTCATTGACAGATGATGCAATCAGAAGTGAACTGAAAGACATGTATTGCATTTTGGGTAACATGGATCTTCGACCCCTAATGCTGACGAAAACGGATACAAACCTGTTTTTCAACTGGTTTGCCGTGCTTCACTCGGTTATCAGCGAGGTGTTTTACCTCGAAGAAGCAGTTTTGTTCAGTTGGATAGAGCGTGCGGATGAGCTGACCGACGAGCAACGTAAATGGGAGAAAAAGCCATCGCCGATTCGAGGTGAGCTCTCCGAGGGACGGCGCAAGAAGAAGCATGGCGCAATCCTGGCCATCTCCTCGGAAATCATTCGCTACGGTTCTCAATTTGAAGGTCGTCCCGTGATGCAGGAATTGCCGCAATTAGCAGTTCATGTCCGCAACTTGGTGGCCGAACTCCACGCATACTTTGACCTGAAGAAGTTGGAACTGCCAAAGATGATTTCGGAACGCTTCTCGTCCAGACAGGCGGCAGCCCTGGAAAAGAAGTTCTGGGCGACGATTCGCCGAATGGAGCATCCGGCGTACTTGGTGTCTGCAATGACGAGCTGCATGGATCGTCGAAGCATCCGCCGAATCAAGAACAAGTTCTTCCCCGCGCATACGCGACGCCTGCTCCAGAAATGGGTGGGCACCTATCAGGAGAACCACAAGTCAATTGTGACGGAATTCAACCAACGACTGATTGAATCTCACCGGGAACGCGAGAATCAGCTGCTGGAGAGTGAGTGTGCGAGGGCTCGCGCGCAGGAGCAGCAGGCGTTAATCGCGGAGTTTGCGACGGAGAGCGATGTGGCTGGAAACGACAGCCGAGCTCAGAGCTGTGCCAGTACGTTTCGTGACAGTTTCAGCGCCTCCCACAGCAGACAGATGATCTCTGCCGTGTAGACGGCTCACTCTTCTTGACTAACATGTGCCGTGACTTGGTTAACTACGAAGTATGTGCCAACTAACTAGCCGTATAGATTTGAACAAAGCGCCATACCTGGGATGACTCCATGAGCGAAATGAAAGTGAGATGGAGTTTTAGTGATAGATTTGAAACCAAACAGCGGAAAACTGCTTGCTCCAACAAAACTGTATCAAGTTTAAAGACATTATGAAGAAGTAAAACTTTGTTGTTCTTGATGGTCAAGAGCTGTTAGGTGTTAAAGGAGTTAGCGCGCTCAAATTGAACAAGTTGGTCTTGGCCCGAAGCGCTCGAGCCGAGCGCTTTTGCTATGAGTGAGCGAATTCACGCAGAGGTAGTTCCATACAGATCGCCTTCGTTCCTCTTGGCACCCGTGGTTGTAAAGTGCTCAAGCGCGTACCACAAGGGCGATTCAACGATATGGCGTTCCAAGCCGTACGGCTCCCAAAGCGCCATCCTCCACTGCACCACGTTCCACGACAAACTGGAGCCAAGCCTGCCAACAAAGTAACGGCTCCTGACACACACCCACATATCGAACAGCACAGCGGCGAGAGGAAGCTGGGTGACGTGCTGCGCATCGGCGTCAAAATAGCGCGCATAGTTGGATCCGTCCACAACATGCCCCTCAAAGCGATGCTTGAGCAGGTTGAACACCTCAACGGACATGGGCGAGCTCGGAGAGTAGGCCAGAAAGAGCGTATTCGCCTCCCGCAGCTGGGGCGCAAAGCGGCGCCACAGCGCTTGCACGATCGCGTGCGGCGACGTGTTGGGCACGTCTCCGTTGAGAAACAATCGCAGGTGGACGGCCATGACGGGCTGCTGCACGGCGCGCAGAAACGCGCGCACGGCGCGCAGAAAGGCGTCGTTGGGAATGATGAAGCGGCGCATGGAAATCCAGTCGGGGTGCGTGGCGGTGCAGTTGAGGTTGTGCCGGAAGAAGATGATGGGCAGCAGCACAAACTCGGGGTCGTCGCCCCAGCCGCGGTGGCGGCGCAGCTCCTCGGCCGCGTCGTGCCGGCAGAAGCGCGGGCGCGGCATGGGCGCGGGCGGGCGGCGCGACACGACGCGCACGGGCGACGCGCTCGCGTGCGCCGCGGCGCGGAACAGGCGGCGGTAGTAGTTGCCGGCGCGGTGCGACACGGTCACGTTGCGGCGCGCAAACAGGCGCGCCGCCGGCGGCGACGCGAAGAAGGCGCGCGGGCGCAGCACGGGGTACAGCGCGAGCAGGCGCGAGTAGTTGAAGTAGTCGCCCACCAGCTCGTGCGGCGGCTCGCGCCGCGGCGCGCGCCGCCACAGCGCCGCGTCGCGCGTCGACTCCTTGCCCAGCGTGGTGAAGGGCAGCACCAGCACGGCGCGCAGCGAGCGCGCAAAGTAGAGGCCGTTCACCAGCGACACGATCTGGTTGTTGAACTGCCCGTACGCCGCCACATACATGGCGTAGCGCACGCGCGCCGTCGCCGGCGCCGGCGCCGGCGCCGGCGCCGCCGCGCTGGGCGGCGCGCCGCGGCCCACCGCCAGCAGCGCGCACGCCGCCGCGACCGCGACCGCGCCCGCCGCGAGGCGCAGCAGCGCGCGGCGCGCGGCGCGCAGTCGCCGCCGCCGGCGCGCCCGCGCCGCCACCGCCACCGCCGCGCGCATCGCCCGAGCTCCGCGCCCGACGCCGTCACGCACTGCGCGCCGCTCGCACCGCGCGCGCGCAGCGCCGCGCGCCAAATGCTTTTCAAACCGCCCGGCGGCCGCCCCGGACGCGCGCGCTTTTTCAAACGCCAGCCGCGCCGCCCGCCCCGTCGCGCCGCCCCCACCAGCGCCGCTCACCGCGCTCCCGCCCGCGCCCGCGCCCGCGCCCGCGCCCGCGCCCGCGCCCGCGCCGCCGCCGCCGCCGCCGCCGCCGCCGCCGCCGCCGCCGCCGCCGCCGCCCGCGCGCGCGCGCCATGTGCCGCAAGCGAAAGCGCTCCGCGTGGCGGTCGGTGTCGGCCGCCACGGCGACCGCGTTCGACCCGCCGCGCGCCGCCGCCGCCGCGTCCGCCGTGATGGCGCCCGCGCCGTCGCCCGACTCCACGCCGTCCACGCCGCTGGTGCTGCCCGCCGACACCATCCGCGCCATGCAGCGCGCGCTCGGCCTCACGCCCGAGCGCTCCGACGCGCGCTTCATCGTGCTGCACCCCGCCACGGAGCGCACCGCGCGCGCCATGCTGCCGGACGACGCGCCGCGCGCCAAGATGCCGTGCCGCGCCGCGCGCCGCCTGTCCGCCGCCAGCGCCGTCACGCCCATTGCCGCCGCCGCGCCCAGGCAGCCGCCCGCCGCCGCCGCCGCCGCCGCCGCCGCCGCCGCCGCCACGCGCTCGCGCGCGGCGCGCGCCGCGCCGCCGCCGCCGCCGCGACCCGCGCACTCGCCGCCGGGCGCCCGCGGCGCGCCGCACGCGCTGCGCCGCGAGCGCGCCGCGCCGGCGTCGCCCATCACGCCGCATCATCCGCCCACCGCGCGCGCGCTGTTCGCCGCCGCCACGCCCACGTCCGACGTGTGCGCTTCGGGAGCGCCGTCCGCATGCGCGCCGGCCGCCGCGCCGGCGACGCGCGCCGCCGCCGCCGCCGCCGCGCCGCACAAGGCGCAGCCGCCCAAGTTTCCGTCGCTGTTCTCCACCGCGTCTGGCAAGCGCCTCTCCATACCGCCGCCCAGTGCCGCCAAGTCGCGCCCCGTCATTGATCTGTTCGCCGACTGCGTCCCGCCGGCTGCGCCGTCGCGACGCCCCGTCGCCGCGTCGCCCAAGCCGCACGCCGCTGGCGCCGATGCGTTTCTGCCCGCCGCGAACAGCGTGCCGGCAGTGGCGCTCTTCACCACCGGGTCCGGAAAGCCGCTGCCGCTGCCGCCGCCACTGCCGCTCGGCCAGAACGTCGATGCTTCCACTGCGTCCTTCAAGACGCCGCGCCCGCGCAGACCCACTGTGTCCTTGTTCACCACCGCTTCGGGCAAATCGCTTCGGATTCCACCCCCATCTGCCGCGCCTGTTCAGCTCATCCACGACTCGCCCGATGCGAAGCAATCCGCGACCACAACCCCGAGAGCTCTGACCAGTGCTCCGAAACGCGCCATGGGCAACCAGCACCACGTCGCTCCGTTTGCTACTCCATCACCGCTGCCGCGCCCGCGTCCGTCGCATATCCCTCCCTCCTCGGCCGCCAAGTGGAACCCGTCTGTCGCCAATTCGAACACAGCCAATCCAAGTGTTTCGTCGTCGCTGCTCCTATCGGCAGCACTGAGCAATGCAATCTCCGTAGCACGCCCGTCCAATTCCATCATCGACACGCGTTCCGCATCGCGCTCTCGTTCGCTTCCCAGTCCGCAAACGCCATCGCTTCCAATTGATGATCTTCGAAAAGCCTTGTTCCCCGAGTCTGCTCGCAATTCATCCGCTAAGAAATCGCCCGTCACAGTGGAAACGCCTCTTCCACCACCTGCTCGCGTCCGACGTCGTCGCGCTTCGGCTGCATCTACAACACGTACTACTCCATTTAAACGACCTCGACGCCTTCTTCGGCCCTCTGGCCAGAATTCTGCCATCAAGACAACTGTTAACCAAAGCAACGTCCCCCAGTTTTCCCTGCCCTCACTGTTAACCAACGGTCTCACTACATGTGCAAACCCTGACACACATAACTGCCCAACTTTGAGCCCAGCCATCATAACTTTGACGAAACAACATCTTCCTCAGCCCCAACTGTCTATCCTACAATCACCAACTTTGCTCTTGAAATGCCACAACGTGATCTTTAGAAAGCATGAGTTTGGACATGTGTCATGTCTTCCCCCCTACATTGCAAACGCCCTAAGTCTCGTCTCCATCGAAGAGTGTGCTGTGTCTACATTTGTACAGTGGACCAAACAAATGTTCCCAGGTGTTTGCAGCAAGCCTGCCTCTTGTGTTGGGAGCGAAGCGTGGACTCGGATGGTTTATAGTCTCGCAGTGTATAAGCTCATGGTTCTTCAGTCCTCAAGCTCGGACGCGAACCAAGCTCATTTCTATTGTGCCGCGAACGTTGTGCGAGAGTTTATGCGGAGACTTTCCGTAGAATGGCATCAAAGCAAACAACCTCATCTTCTGCGTATCATGCGAAACGATTCAAGTCCGTCGTCTCACATTGTTCTGCGCATCGTTGGAATTGAGCCGTTGGCAGGTGATTCTGACAAGCTCAGTCTTGTCGTCTCGGACGGTTGGTACGTCGCAAGGTGTTCGTTGGACGATACGTTACAAAGTCGTGTGTGGCGGGGGCGTCTTCGAGTTGGAGACAAAGTCAGCCTATCTGGCTCGACGCTACAGACGCTGTCCGTTAGCCGCCCTTTCTTTTTCGGCGAGGCAGATGAGCTGGGTGCATCTTACCTTCGGATTACCGCCAATGGTTTGCACAAAGCACCGGCTGACCTCCGTCTTGGTATCCGGAAGCCTGCAATAGCGAAATCGCTAAAGCGCTTGTTGGATGGCCATGGTACATGTCCACCGCTTCACGTTGTAGTCCTGCGAACATATCCTGTGTTTTACAAGGAGACGATTGCGGCAACTGATGAGGAAGAGAAGGATGAGTTCGTCTGTCGACGGGAGGAAGGAGAAGACGAGGCACGGTCAGCGTTTGAAGAAAAGGTTCGTCGAGAAATAATGGCATCTGTCGAAAAGCAAAAGAAGCTAGGTGAGGCTGTCGATCCCAGTGCTGTTCCGGTTGAACAGCGATGTGTTTCTTGTGTGAAAGACATTCTGGTGTGTGGCCTGGAGGATGATCCCAAGGACAGTGCTGCACGCAAATTGATTCGCATCTATAACGCTCCAGAATCGTTGCAAGGTGTTCTTAAAGAAGGCCAGGCCTTGTGTTTGACACAGGTATGGCCTCGGCCCGGAATCTGGATCTGCAAACCAGAGGCAGTGCAAGAGCTGCGAAAGGAGTCCCGCTCTACCCCCACCCACGCCTCACTGTTTCCCCGAAGTATACGTTCCGTTGTGGACCTGCAAAAAGACATGGTGCAGCCGGGTGAGACGTTTGACGGTGTGTTTGCCATTCTTCACGTGACTCCAAGTGACACGAACAACCACACATCTCGATTCGTCTACCTGACTGATGACCCGGGTAACGACATCAGGGTCCTGGCTCTGGAGCTCTGTGACGAGGATACCAAGTGTCTCCCAAGGGCTCTACGTTTCCGCGGCGGTCTTCGACCTCGCTTTCCTCTACTTGTCGTGCAAGACGCCCAGTTCAAAGCCGTTAGCAAGACTCATGATCTTGTTCACGCTAAGGCGACTCTACGAAGCTCCCTTCTTTCTGCTCGGGCTATTCGTCGACAGCGGAAACGCAGTAGCGCTGTCAAAAGCAGATGCGAAAAAGTGGAGTCTCACCTTCGCGGCAAGGAAGAACAGCTTGAAATTCTTCGCGAAGCCGTTGTCTCCTTTGTTTCGGGTGAGACCAGCAGTATTGGAGCATACTTTACAAGCACTCAAGATATGTAACACAGTGCCACTTACATGCCTGGTTAAGACTGACTGCCGCCTCGAAGAGTTCGCTGCAGTAGCGAGACAGAGAGATGTATGTAAATTATAAGCCACCATGAAGCGATCGGGGGGGTTCGTTGCTAGGATACGACCTCTGAATGCAGTCGCGTCCAAATTTGTACATCATTCATAAAGGAAGACAAAAGTTGAGCTGCACACAATATGCCTGTCTCTTTAGCTATCCTACCTCGCCGATGATTCTCTGCTCATACCTTTCTCTGGCTCATTACGTTGAGTACTCTGCGGTGAAGTTCTCAATTCATCTACTCTACCTGTATCATTCCACTCCACGTATTCCTCGTCATCGGAAGAATCCGCAGCATCGTCGACAACGGATATTACATTGGAAGCTAATTGCATGAGGTTGCTGTCTGTACCTAGGGGCAAGGTCTCCTCTTCAATCTCCGTAACAGCGCCGTCCAAAGATGCTGATCCCGGTTCATTGTCAACAACCTTTAGCTTTGAGAACTTCTCGGTGGTTTCCGACAAGGACTTGATCTGAGTATCAACAAACGCTTCATATGATCCTTCCTCGTCCGACGAAGAATCAACAGTGTCGATAACTTGTTCCAACTCAACATCCCTAGGTTCATGTAGCTTCGACATGTAAGCCTTTTGGCTTCGGTCGCGACTGCTTTCCCGTGATACAGCCCTCGGCTTTGAAGAGTCCTCAGCGACGATGGGGTCTGTAATCGGCTTCACCACCTCCACTTCTTCTTCTTCTTCTTTTGCAAAACGCGCTCTCATTGCCAGGGGAATGTCGTGATCAACAGGTTTCGCATGGCGTGCATCTTCATCATCGGCAGCAAATTGCTCCAGATCATCCACATCAACAGGCTTGATTTCTTCTTCTTCATCTACAATGTCATCGCCGGGTCTGGGAGGATTTTGCATCAAAGAGATGTGCATAGTGCCAGAGCCATCTCCAAAGTGGTCCGAAAAGCCTATCCCGCCCATCTCGAGCAGATCCGTAGCCTCTGCTTCGTCCTCCTGGTCATCACATAGCGGGGTTATTTCTAGCTCCTGCGCCGGAGAAAGTGCTTCTGTTGCAAAAACGGAAAACGCGTCAAGCTGCGACTGTTCCGGCATCTCGGCGCTACTCTCATGCCCTTCGTCCTTCTGTACCTCAATGAAAAATCGCAACGCCGTCCCAATACGAATAAGATGTCCCATGTAGCCAGCGCGAGATCTTCTTCTGCTGTTCTTCTCTTCTTCTTCGGCTTTCGCATTCAGAGACCACGACTCGATTAGCCAAGGAATGACGCCCGCTTCGAACCAAGCCTTTCGCGACGACCGTCCAAGCTCAATCGCATCTAGCGAGTTGACGATGGACTTGGTAATAACTCCGTGCAGCATGGAGCTCCATTGGTACTTGCTGAACAGCTTGAGAAGCTTCTTTGGCACTCCCAAACCCATGATCTGGTCCACAGTGTCTTGAGAAGAGTTTTTCATGCACGCCACGAAAAACTCTGCGACTTTGAGGCGTAACGACCCAAGCGGCAAAACGTGATCTGACGGAATTGCCTCGCCATCATCCTCGGGACCGAACATCTCCGAAAGACGAGGAAACCGTAACGCAAGCTCTCGTTGCAGCGCAGTGGTCTCTACAATCGGATCGCCCGCTTTCTTGTCCGCCAGTTCCGGCAGCGGCTTCGGTTTCGAAGCCTGGTGTCTCTCATTGGCCTCAGCCTTTGCGGCAGCGTACGCCGCAATAATGCTGGGACCAGGTCCCTTGTGAGCACCCATGGGCTTGCCGACACCAATGCTAACAGGGCGAATACCAGCACCCTGGCCAAAATCAGTTGGTCCAATATCTCCATCATCGTCACGGTACACATTGGCATCAAGGGTCATCAGGTCAGCGACAAGACCTAAGCTGTGCAGCAGAGCAGAATTATTGCGCGCACTAAACGCTTCCACCCTCTGTTCGTTGGTGATAGGCTCGCCAACAGCACGCGGCACACCATTGGCATCCACCATACCATGCGAATACGCGTACAATCCAGCGTCGAGAATGCGCGAAACCACCTCAGGATTGCCATATGGGCTAAGCTTGTCAGGAATTCGCACGCCGAGCTCTGGAAGCTGCAACAAGCGCTCCGTGACACCCACGATGGTGGTGGTGACATTGGCCATAGTTTCTTCGCGCATACGCCGTTGTTTCGCGCGTAGTTCCAGACTGTCAGGCGAGGACGACGACATGGAGTTGGCGCTGTTGCCGTGCTGAGACGTGCGCGCTTGCGATTGCTGCGATTGCTGTTGACTCTGCGGATCAACAGCTTCGGCAGAGGCGCGCACAAAGCACTGCGCAAGGCCGCCCATGAGATCGGTGTGCTCAAGCAGCTTGAGCGCGTCGTCGGCGGGTCGTCTCACGTCAGACACGTCATGATAGGAGGTGTCCGACGCGTCGAGAATGTTGACCAACAGCTCACAAATGGCATCGCAGTCCATGTGCTTGAGAAAAACGGGCATGAAGGAGGTGCGCGCGGACAGCTTTTGCAGAAAGCGAACGCTCTCGGTCTTCAACATGGTAAGAAAGATCTTCGAAAAATTCATGATGACGAGCGGTTCAAGTTGTCCGGCGTCCGTGCTCTCCAGCACGGCGAACAACTGCGCGAGCGCGGCATCATCGGCAACGAAGGCGGCACTGAGCAGTTTGTTCTCCGACGTGAGCAGCTCGCAGGCGACGTAGGCCTGCTTGAGTTGCATCTCGCGCACGTGCTGGGGGTTTTGAGAGGCCGACGGGCTTTGTGGGGAGCGTGGCGGCGTGTGGGCGACGCCGGCCGCATACTGCTGCGGGGTGAGGACGGACGGGACGTCGAAACACTTTTCGAGCAATTGGCGGATGATGTCGGGCTGCGAAAGATAGTTGATGAGACGCTGATTGTCTGCGCGAAACTCCCTCACAACGTCTTGCAAAGAATAAACACACTCTCAAAAGTTAACACACATGGCTCACGCAGCAAGAGAAGCCAAAAGGCATCGCGGCAAAAAAAAAGGGACATGAAACATACCTTCGTCACTAAGCAGGCGGTAGAGCGGCGGAATGGGCGGAGGAGGGGGGGCATCGGGGTGATCGACGGTGCGCGGCGCATCGACAGCCTCCAAGGCACAGAGCAAGTCGCTGAGCGGCGACACGGCCGGATTCGGCGCCAGATGCGTCATGAGCGATCGGTGAACTGCCACAAACGCCCTTCGGGCCGCCGGGAACGCCGCCAGCAACGGAACAACCGCGAGCAGCCACAAAATGATCGCGCGCGGGGTGGGGGGCGGGGGGGGGGGGGGGCGGCGGCGGCGGCGGCGAGAGGGGAGCGGAGGGGGACAACGGGGGTGACGCGTGCGGCGCGCGACGATGACGGCGGCACGGGTCGGCAGGCGCTGTCGGCCGGGCGCGCGCGGACGATTTGGGCGCGCTGGCAGGCAGGGTCGCACGCGCGAGGCGCGCGGGCGGGGAGACCCGGGGGTGGGGCGTGGTGGGAAAGGGAGAGCGCAGCCGGAGCGGAGCGGGGGAGCGGCTCGGGGATTTGGGGAGAGGAGGAGGTGGGGGGGGGAAGGGGGGGGGAGGGAGGAGGGGGGGGGAGGGAGGAGGGGGGGAAGTGGGACGCGCGCGCGTGGGGGGCGGCAAGCGGCAGAAAAGAGCGCAGGCGCGCGGATGGAAGGCGCGCGCGGCGCGCGGCGCAGAAGCCGTTGCGCTGGTACGTCGGCTACCGACGGCACTGCGCGCGGCCGCGCGGCTGACAGATGCGCCACGGCCGCCGCCGCGCGCGCGCCATGAGTTGCCGCCACGTGCGCGCGGCGCGCGCGCCACGTTGCGCGCCCGCTCGTCGCGCCGCCGCGCACTCGCGAGGCGCCGCGCCGCGGCCGCCGCGGCCGCCGCGCGCCGCCGTCCGCTGCGCCGCGCCGCTGCATTTGGCGCGCCCGTTGCAGCCCGCCGCGCCCGCCGCCGCGCGCCGCGCCGCCGGCGCCGCCGCTGCGGCTGCGGCTGCCGCCGCGCGCGCCGCGCCTTATAAGCCCGCGGCCGTCTGCGCGCTGCGCGCTGGCTGGCGCGCCGCCGTCGCGCACACTTGACTGCACCATGAGCCGCGGCTCGCTCTCGCTCTCGCTGCTGCTGCTGCTGCTGCTGCTGCTCTGCGGCGCGCCGTTCGCGCCGCGCCGCTCGTCGCCGCCGCGCCGCGCGCTCACGTCGCGCGCGTGGGCGTCGCGCCGCGCGGTGGGGAGCCAAGAGGCGCTTTGCGGCGGCGCGGCGTGCGCGCAGTGCGCGCGCTCGTGCGCGCCGCTGGCGCGCGTGCGCGAGCTGGCGCGCCGCTGCGGGCGCGCGCTGCCGCTGACGGCGGCGGTGTGGCCGTGGGACGCGTACATCCGCTGCGTGGCCAACGACTGCGTGCCGGCCTTCTTCGAGCACGCGTGCGGGCTGCTGCGCGCCGCGCCGCGCGGCGGCGCGCGCGCCGCGCTGGCGGCGCTGGCGGCGCGGCTGCGCGACGCGCGGCGGCGCGCGCAGCGGCTGCGCGCGCAGACGCGCGCGCAGTTTGCGGCCATGCGCGTGTCGGACGCCATGGTGCGCTACCACCGCGACGCGCTGCAGCGCCTGCAGCGCGTGGACGCGCTGTTTGCGGACGCGCTCAACGTGCGCGCGCAGTACAGCCGGCTGGTGCAGTACGTGCAGTCGGTGGACTACCGCGTGATCCAGCAGGAGGTGAAGCGGCTCACGTTCGAGAACGACGACTTTGCGCGCCACGTGCGCTTCTGGAAGCGCCACAACGACACGCTGCAGCTCGTCGTGCGCACCAGCCCGGAGGCCGTCAAGGACGCGCGCGACGCGCTGTTCGCGGAGATGAGGCAGTATGAGACCGACGCGTTGCTCATCAAGGCGCTGCGCAACGGCTCGTACTCCAAGGAGCGCCAGGCGCGCTTTACCATGCGCCTGCGCAAGAAGGTCGCCAAGCAGCTGCGCCGGCTGAGGGAGCGCAACGCCATGGTCCGACGCGAGGCGCAGTTTGTGCGCGACGCGCGCGGCGAGCTTTACCACCTTTTGCGCCGCGTGTGGCGCGACGTGCACAGCAGGCGACTCAACGTCAGCTGCGGCGCCAACGCGCTGAGCGACGCCGTGACGCTGGCGTTCAAAGCGGAGAGCCAACTGCTTTAACAGCGTGCTTGTAAACACATAAACACATTGCGTGCTTCTCGATGAGCAGCCGCCATCCTCACAAAGCCTCGTCGTCGACGTCGTCGTCGTCCACCAGCACCTTGACGCCCTCCTTGGCGCGCCCATCGCGCTCAAAATCGTCCTCGCCGTCCTCATCCAGCTCGGACAAACGCTTGCCGCCGCGCGCGCGCACGTCCAGCTCCGCCTCGCCGTCGTGCTCCTCGCCGTCCGCGGCGGCGCCCGCCGCGCGGTTGGCCGCGTCGCACGCGTCGATCCACTTGTAGTACACGTCGATCTCGGCCTCCAGTCTGCCCACGGTGGTGGAGTAGCGCACGCCGCACAGGCGGCACTCGATGCGGCCCACGTTCTCGGTCTTGGAGATGTGGCACTCCACGCTTTCCTCGTGGCCGCAGAACGGGCAGTTGAACACCTTCTCCAGCTTGGGCACCTTCTTCCTGGCCAGCGGCTTGGTGGCGCGCTTTCTCTTCCCCATGGTGGTGCTGCCGCGGGCGCTGGTGGACGGCGGCCCAGCGCGGCGGGGGGGTGGGCGGCGACGGCCGAGGAGGCGATGCCAAGGGGCGCTGCGGCGCGTGGGCGACCGAGCGTGCCAGCTGTGCACGTGGCGGCGAAAAGGCGTGGCCGCGTAGAAAGTTTGTGCTAGAAACTTTCGGGAAAGCGCGCGCCGCCAGCGAGGCGACGCGTCGCCATCGAATCGACGCCCGCATCGCGCATATCTGCCTCATCTCCCTCGCCGACAATCTATCTCATTCCCCTTTATCTATGGCTTCGTACAGTACGACGACGTCGCTGCAACCTCCTCGCCAGTGTCTACGCGCGTGCGCATCGCCCACCGGCTCATCGCACCCGCGTACATCCGCGTCGGAGAACAGCGCTCACAGCGAGCAATGCTCTTCCACTACGCTACACACAACCCCAACCAATCATGTTAGACGTATAGTTATATGCCTCCCCACCCCCGGCCACACCTCCACTCTCAGTTCGCCACCCCGTCCGAGAACACAAAGTCCACCTTGCTGTCCTTGCGCGCTGTCGCAGTCAGCTCGAACATGACCGAATCCGCGTCGAAAATAAATTTCACCGGCAACCCAGCATCCCTCAGCGTCTTGCCCGTCACAGTCAGCGCGTCCCCGTACTGATAAACCCCACCCGGCATATACTCAATCGCGCCCGTATCATTATTCCTCACCACCGTCCCAGGACAAAGCTCCTCCACGAGATACGTCGTGTCCGGCTCCAGCCCCCTCAGCTTGAGTCGCGGCAGCAAGCGCCCCACCACACGCCGCACGTTGATCGCCATCACCACCGCATGTCGCTTGTCGCGCGACACAAACATCCACGCCGCCGAGTCTGACTTGAACGGCGACCACAACCGGTACATATCGCCCTGATAAACCAGTGGCGCCAGCCGTTTATGCAGGTCAATGTATCCCTTCACCTCGTTGATGTCATCCGCCGTAAAAGTCCGCGGATCAAGCTCGTACCCAAACGTTCCAGACAGGGCCACCACTGACCTCGTCTTCATCGGCGTCGAGCGAAGCGTCTGATGGTTTGGCACCACCGACACATGCGATCCCATCGCTGAACACGGGTACGCCAGAGACGTGCCGTACTGGATCGACGTTCGTGACAGCGCGTCCGTGTTGTCAGACGTCCAGATTTGCGGCGAGAAATACAGGAAGCCGGCGTCGAAACGCCCGCCACCGCCAGAGCAACTTTCGAACAGCACCTTGGGGAACGCCTCAGTCAGTCGTCCAAACACCTCGTACACGCCCAGAATGAATCGATGCGCAATCTCGCCCTGCCGTTCCTTGTGCCATTCCTGGGAGAACACCTCGGTCAAATGTCGGTTCATATCCCACTTGACGTATTCAATATTGGCCGTGCTCAGCATATCGTACAGTTGCTCGTAGATGTGGTCACGCACAACCTTTCTAGAAAAGTCGAGCACCAGCTGATTACGACCAGTGGTTCGATCTCTCGTCGGAACGCACAGGCACCAGTCGGGGTGAGCGCGGTACAGCTGACTGTTCAGCGAAACCATTTCAGGCTCCACCCAGATGCCAAACATTAGGCCAATGTCATTCACCGCCCGCGCAATACCCCTGAGTCCTAGAGGGAACTTGGTCAGATTGGGGTGCCAGTCCCCAAGTCCACTCTGCGTGTTATTCCGCTCTCCAAACCATCCGTCGTCCAGCACGAGCATCTCGATGTTGCTCTTTTGTGCCGCACGTGCAATCTCGACCACAACCTCATGACTTACATCAAAGTACGCAGCTTCCCACGTATTGATCAGTACCGGTGGAACCGAGTACCTCCACGTCCGTGGAATAAGTCGCTCACGGAATACTCTGTGTAGAGTGCGCGAGAGCCCTCCCATACCTTCGTTACTGAACGACATGACCACTTCTGGCGTATGGAAAGTATTGGTTATCTTATTGGTATCCAGATACCAGGTGAAATCATCCGGGTTGATACCCATGTTCACGCGAAGCCGGCCGTACTCTGTAATTTCACAGGTGGCGGCAAAGTTACCAGAATACACCAAAGTAAACCCGAAGCAATCGCCATGATCTTCAGTCGCTTCCTCCTCAGGATGAATCACAATATGAGGATTGAACTGATGAGAGCTTGCACCTCTGTTGGACTTGACAACCTGCGTACCGTAATCCAACTTTTGGGTGATAATGTCTCGCTCTCGCGCCCAACCTCCGGCAAGATGTGTCATGTAGTACTGCGACTCGGCATCAAAGTCAAAGGTACCAGACACAATGTGCTTCAAAGTGACGGGATCCTTTCCAGAATTAATCACGACAGTGCGACGAGTGATAATATCATAGTCGTGCATAACCGTATAGTGCAGCAAAAACTTCAGGCCGGTAAGGGTGTCCTCCATTTCCACAATTAGCGTGGTGGCCTCTTCCGTGGTATCGGTGTAAATCGCTGGCATAGGCGGCGGCATCAAAACTTTGCCTTCCACAATGCGATGTTTCCTGTATTCGATCGGACACACCGATGATCCATCTGAAGAAAAGGCGACCTTAAACGAAGGGTTGCGGTAATCGCCAGTACCCTGATCAGAAAACTCCAGCAGCTTGGTATTCTTACCCAATATCTCGGGATCCAAAGTTCCCCAATTGGTGACTTGCTCCGGCAAAGTAAGATCACCGAAGGAGCCACCAATAGGACTGTAGATCGAACTAGGGACACGAGGCATGATCCTCGGACTAGACGACCCGGGGAGGCGCTCCGTCCTGTCGACCGCGGGCGGCTGCGACTGGGGGATTCCCTGGGCAGGTCTGGTAAGAACCGTGGAGGAAGCATCACGACCAAGTGCAGCAACATTGACCATACTAGCGGCACCAGCAGATCTCCTCATGCCTAGACCTTGCCCGCGACCTGGACGCGGCCTTGGCCGGTCTGGCAACGTCTCCTGCTGCACCTCTTCAGGAGAGGCATGCGTTTGCTCCTCGGCGGCCTCCGATGGTGGCGGCGCACCTTTGGGCATCTGTAAAGCCTGTGCAACAGTGTTATCGGAGAGATCGCGATTGAGATCACCTCCTCGATTGCGCTCACGATGCCAGAGACGCCATGAAGCATTCTCTAGACGACGGCTGCGCTTATCGCTTTCCGGATCGTCCTCGTCGCGCTGTTTGGTATACACCTTCCACTTTTCGGAGAGGTCCTGCACATTGTCAATGTCGTCCAGCTCATCGAGTCCCATGACCTTGGCGAGGGATATGGTGCCCTTGGGATCAAAGGGCGTCGGGACATGGGATCGAATGAGATAGGTGATGTCATCGCCCGGTGGCAACGGCATGCCCCAATACAAATGCTCGAGATTTCTGGCATCGTCGACGCGAAAGATGTAGAGGGAATTCTTGCAACGGAGACGAAAGAGACGAAGATTGCCGTCGTAGTACACACCGGGCTCATCCAGCACCTTTGCGTCGAGCGCAGGCTGCGCTTGGTGGCTATTCATGACGGCTCTCGACATGATCTATTAGAGAACGAACGCTTCGGTGCGACGAAGCGATCGATCGCACGAGCAGGGGAAGGAGCGGAGGCGCGGAGGGGGGGAGCGCGGCAATGGGAGCTAGAGCGGGCGCAACGGGCGCTTAAATGCGACGGGCGTCGGGTGCGTGGCTAGCCCAACAACGAGGCAACAAGCTCGCAAGAGCACGATGGACAACGCGACGACAGGGGGCCGCGCGCGCAAGGCGACCTCAACAACAAAAGCGGCGGCGACAGCGATCGGCGGGCTACCGGGCCCGCACACAACGGTACACGCTGAGTAGAAGAGCCGCCGCCCGGCTCGCGCGCGCGAGTGGAAACACCGCGCGGCGCCGCTACGCGGATAAAACCCGGCGCCGCACGGCGGGGAGAGGGCGAGGCTGCGGCGCGGAGCATGACGCAGCAGAGAAACTGCACCTTCGCTGCTGACAGCTCAGCTGTATGCGCGGCCGGAGAAACACTGAAAGCGGCCGCCGCGAGTGGAAGGAGCGCGCGCCGCGCGCGTGCGCCAATGCCTTGCTGAATCAGACGCGCGCGCACGCGGCGCGCGCGGCGCACGCGCGCGGCGCGCGGCGCGCGCGCCAGCTGTGCGACGGCGCCAGCTGTGCGACGGCGCCAGCTGTGCGACGGCGCCAGCTGTGGCGCCTGTTTTTGGCGCCAAAACGACAGAAGCGAAACGGTCGTGCTGACGGGCGCGCCATCGCAGCGCCGAGCGCGCGCGCGCGCGCGCGCCGCTCGCCGCCGCTCGACGCGCGGCGCTGCGCCGATACACACGCGCCCAAGGCGCACGCCCCCACCCCCACCCCCCCCCCCCTCCTCGCTGTCGCGCAACGCCGCAATGGGCAACTTTCGCAACCGTAGTCGGCGCCCGTATCGCGCCGCCTTCCGCGCGGACCGCGCGGACCGCGCGGACCGCGCGCTCAGCGCCGGCGCGCAGCCCGTCGCGCACAAGCAGCGCCGCGCGACGCAGCTGCTGCAGGATGCCGCCATGGGCTTCGAGCAGCTGCCGCCGGGGTCCGCCGCGCGCGTCGGCTGGCTGCTCAACATGGTGCCCACCGTCATTGAGGAGCCGCTCACCAACAAGCCGGTGCAGGCCGTCGACCTGTTCTTCATCACGGACGATGCGAGCGCGTCCGACTTTCGCGCCTCCATTATTGCGCGCCCGTACCTGTACCTGGCCGTGGTGCCTTCGCTGTTGCGGGAGGTGGAGATTGCGCTGCGGCGACAGTTTGTGGATGTGGTTGCCGACGTGTCCGTCGTCAGGCTGGAGGATATTTCGGCGCCGAATCACCTGGCGCTCACGGATCAGGGGCGCCCTTTTCTCAAGGTGGACGCGCGTACGTCGGCGGAGCTGTTCTCGTTGCGAAAGTCACTCACGCCAATTATTGACAGGAATACGGAGCGCAATAAGAGGAACGCTGCCGTTAATGTGGAGGGCGACGATGCGTTTGCCGCGCCTTCGGATCCTCTGGATGCTGTTTTGGAGATGAGGGAGTATGATGTGGCCGCCGTCAATCGACTGGCGATTGATAACAAGATCAATGTCGGCTACTGGTACAGCGTCACTCCTGGAGGAGGCAATCAGCAACGCCCAAAGTCGAACATGGATGACCTGCGTGACGAGGAGCAGCTTGATGTGCAGCTGGACCCCGACATGAATGAGGGCCGAGCCAACGACTTTTTCAGCGCCCATCTCACTCGCCTTTCTGAGATTGTGGAGCGAGCGTCCCCCGTTGTGCTTGCCTTTGATATCGAATGTACGAAGAAGCCGTTGAAGTTTCCGGATGCAGAGGCGGGCGATCAGGTGATGATGATTTCGTGGATGGTTGACGGCAAGGGCTTTTTGGGCATTAACCGCGAGGTTGTGTCAAAGGACATTGAGGACTTTGAATACCGACCGCATCCGGAGTATCACGGCCACTTTGAGCTGTACAATGAGCCGAATGAAAAGAGCTTGTTGCAAAGGTTCTTCAGCGAGGTCCGACTTGCTGCTCCGAGGGTGTTCGTCACCTTCAATGGCGACTTTTTTGACTGGCCTTTTGTGGAGACTCGTGCGTCCATGTTGGGTATGGACATGAGCGAAGAGATTGGTATTCGATGTGAAACCGACCTTCGAAACATCAAGCACACCGATGGAAGGTCTGCAGTTCATATGGATGTCTTTCATTGGGTCAATCGAGATTCGTATCTTCCTCAGGGATCCCGTGGCTTGAAGGCTGTTACCCGAGTGCTTCTCGGCTTTGAGCCGGAAGAAATTCCGCCGGAGGAGATGATGGCAGCTGCGATCGAACGACCGGACGAGATGGCGAAATACTCAGTGTCCGATGCCGTGTGTACGTATTATCTGTACATGAAGTATGTGCATCCTTTCATCTTCTCCTTGTGCAACATTATCCCGCTCAACCCTGATGATGTGCTGCGTAAGGGATCCGGCACCTTGTGCGAAATGTTGCTCATGTGCCAAGCCCGCGACAAACGTATTGTGGCTCCGAACAAGCACCACGGGAGCGCCATTGGTAAGCTCACAGAGGACGGCCATGTTTTGGAATCCGAGACGTACATCGGCGGGCATGTGGAAGCCATACGAACTGGCATATACCGAAGTGACCTGCCGCTCTCTTTCGACATTGATGTCTCAGCTTTGGATGACTTGGAGAAGACGCTTGATGATACGCTTCGCTTCGCAATCACCGTGGAGAACAAGACGCCCGTAGAGGATGTAACTAACTATGAGCAAGTTCGGGCTCAGATTCTCAAGGAGCTGCATGCGCTACGTGCCAAGCCGAGGCGAACTGAATTACCGCGCATCTACCATCTGGACGTGTCCGCGATGTATCCAAACATCATTTTGACGAACCGTCTGCAGCCTCATGCCATTGTTACTCCTGCCCAGTGTGCTGCTTGTGACTTTAACGGCATGTCTGAGTGCCAACGCGAGATGGAATGGACCTGGCGCGGAGAGCACTTTCCAGCTTCACGTGGAGAGGCAGAGATGATTCAAAGGAGAACTGCCCATGAACAAAGGGACGCAGAGTTGCGTGCCGCCGCAGAAGCTGCAAAGTCCGCCGAGAATGAGGATGATGATGGACGATATACTTCGCGGTACAGGAAGCGCAACTCTCCTGTCAAGAATCTCCGAACAAGCCGCGATTCTTCGGCCATTCCAAATTTCAATGACGAGGAAGCACGTAAGGATGCTCTGTTCAGGTCTCGATTGAAGGAGTACTGCCGTCGTAACTATTCGAAGACGGTGGAGACCAGAGTCGTTCCGAAGACCGCAACAGTCTGCCAGAGAGAGAACCCGTTTTATGTCGACACCGTGCGCGCATTTCGAGATCGAAGATACGAGTACAAGGGGCTTTTGAAAAAGCAGAAGAAGTTGAAGGCTGAAGCAAAGAAGTCTGGCGACGTCGATGCGTTGAAGTCCGCAGAGAAACTTGTTGTTTTGTATGATTCTCTTCAATTGGCACACAAGTGCATCTTGAATTCTTTTTATGGATACGTGATGAGGAAGGGGGCTCGGTGGTATTCTATGGAAATGGCGGGCGTCGTGACAAACACCGGTGGGCTGATCATTCGCAGAGCTCGAGAATTCATCGACAAGGTTGGACTTCCTCTCGAGCTTGATACAGATGGCATTTGGTGTGTATTGCCCACATCGTTTCCAGAGAACTTCTCATTCACCACAGAATCTGGAAAGAAGATTTCTATCAACTACATCTGCTCTGTGTTCAACGCAGACGTGGCGGACAATTTCACAAATCATCAGTATCAAGATCTGGTGGACCCTGAGACGCTGGAATATGAGCAGAGAAGTGAATGCTCAATCCTTTTCGAAGTAGATGGACCGTATCGTGCTATGGTTCTGCCTGCCTCCTTGGAGGAAGGCAAGAGTATTAAGAAGCGGTACGCGGTTTTCAACGACGATGGGTCTCTCGCGGAACTGAAGGGCTTTGAGATCAAGAGAAGAGGGGAGCTGAAGTTGATCAAGGAGTTTCAGGGAGAAATATTCAAGCGCTTCCTTGAAGGGAATTCTATTTCTGGATGTTACAAGCAAGTTGGTGTGACTTGTAACAAATGGCTGGATATCATCACCTCGAAGGGAAAAGGGCTGACCGATTCACAGCTCCTCGAGTTGCTAGTCGAACAGAATAATATGAGCAAACCACTGCAAGAATACCTTCAGGCAGGACAAAAGAGTTGTGCTATCACGTGTGCTGGCAGAATGCAGGAGTTTCTAGGTTCTGAGATCGTGAAAGATAAGGGTTTGGCCACCATGTATGTCATCGCACGAAAGCCCGAAGACACCCAGGTAACTTCGCGCGCAATTCCGGTCCAAATCTTTGAGTTTCAGAAGGAAGTTGTGCGAAAGAGACTTTTGAGGAAGTGGATGAAAAGCGCAGACAACGAAGGTCTTGAACTACGAGAATTACTTGACTGGGACTACTACAAGGGACGTCTTGCGAATGCCATCCTCAAGATTGTCAGCATTCCAGCTGCTCTTCAAGCTGTCGACAATCCTGTCCCAAGAATCGAATACCCTCCTTGGCTGGTGAAGAAATGTAAGGAGCTTGCAGATGTGAGAAAGCAACAGAAGGTTTCTTCCTTCTTTTCAGCCCTCCCGAAAGGTCAGCGAGCACACATTTCCGGCAAGTCGTTGAGGGATGCTGTGGATGATACGGACAGACTTGGCATCGACGACATCGAGGATCTACCCATAGGTTCATGGACCGCCGCTCGCGTGGCCAAACGAAGAGCAAAGGCAGTAGTGACGAGGAGACTGCGGAATGAACGAGTCACTTTGAAGAAAGCACGGAGCGTCGGATTCCATCCTGATGAATTGCTTCTCCGCCGCAACGCCATAGATCCTGATGAACGAGCAACACAAGCCCGGAATGCGATGCTGCAACTCATTCGGGCATCCCATCCCTCTATTCGTTCCGATTACTCTGGATGGGTTCGTTACGCGAAACGAATTTGGCGCGCACAACGCGCCATAAGGGTTCAACGATACGCCGGGAAGAGAAGCATCGCGCAGGTTTCGGATGATGAAACCGAAGGTGATGCCGAAGAAGAAGACTCAGAAGCGTCAAAGTCAGCCGAAAAACCTTTCGGAGGTGAGTCATTCGCCAGGAAGTTTGGGCTGAGGCGACCTCGGAAAAGGCATCGTTCGAGCGATATTACATCCATGGATTATGCTCCGTCGAATTTTGTTGTCGATCTTCGAAGAAGTGCGGCCCCGTATGATTTCTTCAGGAGGAAGAATGTCCCTCTCATTGGATCTGGCATATCCTGGCAGACTGTTGCGGTGTCGCCCGTCGTGGAATCTCCCGGAGAATTTCGACTTTGGGTTCTCCCGGTTAAGAAAGAATCAAATCGGTTTGAGACTGGACAACTCTATAGTATACCGCTGCACGTGAAGAGGATCCTTTATCTGAACTCAAAAACCAAAGAGGTCCCGGATATTCCAGGAGCTTCGTGCGGAACGGTGCGTGGAGTCACTCTCCCGAGATCTCGGGCAGTGCACCATCTCTTTCGTGTTCAGGTCTGCGAGGAGCGCTTCCAGCAAAGCGATAAGGATGTAACTTCACTTCTAACAGACGCTGGAACCGTTGACAGCGTGTATGGAACGCAAAGGCCGTTGGATTATGAAATCCTCGTTACCCTCGGCACCTTATGCGCCCCACGGAAAGCGGCGGTTGCCAGTATGAGCTCTAAGCAACTCCTGCGGAAGGGACTGAGTCTGGATGACATCGTTCCGCGAAACCCCGAAGCTGTCCCATATCTTCAAGAACGGCGAAGTATGTCTGCCGAGACAGTGTTGCACCAAGCATTTCTTTATGGATCACACGCTGTAGATGGAACCTCTCGTGCTTTGTACGCGTTTGTCGCCCCTGACGCGAAGATTGTGCACATTGTCGTCGTTACACCAACAGAAGGTGTGAGTTTCAATGTGAAAAGAATATGGAAGAATATTCTGAAGGAAAGAAGAGAACAAGGCGAGGGGAACAGTGACGAGGACTCGACGAAGAGCACATTATCGCTAGACTCTAATTTCACATTAACTGCAGTGCGAACACGGCAGGAAGCTTGGGCTGAGTTGCACAGACTACTTTCGAATCTGCGATCTGGTCCACGTCTGTCCGACAAACTACGTTCTACAGGTCTGAAGACAATTGTACTTGCACAATGGCCTGCGATGGACACAGCAATGGCGACAAACGCCATGTTTGGTTCAAGCGGAAAGAAAGTAGATCTCCGCAAGAAGCTTTCCGCGCTTCAAGAATGTATCCCGGCAACTCGAAGTTACCCTCTCATTCGAGTTCCAAATAATGCAGAAGATGGTAACTACTTGCCAGTTGGTTGGGAGCATCGAGCTACAACGACGGCCTTGTCAAGGTACGCGGATATCACAGACTGGCTTCCCAATCAACTACTTCTCTCGCGATTCGCTGGTATCCCTATTGGAAATATGTCCTTGACAGACGTGCACGCCCAAGCACTCGACGTGCTTGTTGGGCGGGAGCTTATCAATCGGGATCATATTCTCTGGGCCTCTACTTCGTCCCAACCGGATCTTGGAGGACTTGAGGAAGATGATTGCAATTTGCAAAACGAGATGATATCAGTTCCGGAGGTGACAAACCCGGGATCGTACCGCACGATTTGCATTGACACAGAACTGTCGAATCTGTCAATTGCAACAATTCTGTCCTCATCTTATGTGAATCAAGTAGAAGGTACCGATCTTGCATTTGATGCTGCAGCCGATGCAAGCGCCAAAGCAATAAGGACAGCCGCTTCGTCCTCTTCTGGACCCAGTACGGCTTCAGGTGGAAATGATGAAACGTTTGGAAGGAAGCGAGTGGCCCCGCTGGATGAAATGGCCTCCTCAGCACCAGCTTTCAATGTGTTGAAGGATCTTGTACGCAACTGGGACAAGATAGCCTCTCAAGAATCAAACGGCGAAATTGCGTCTGTAGCGCGTAGTCTCTTGGACCATCTGAATCGCTGGACGCGTTCGGAATCTTCGCTTTTGTTCGACCCAGCTCTGTCAAGGTTTTTGGGCTGGCTGGTCAAGAAGGTATTCCGACAACTGATTGGAGAGTTGAAAAATCTTGGAGCATCCGTTGTATATGCTTCATCATCCCGCCTTATACTTGCGACGCCCAAGACTCACACGTTTGATGGACTTAGGTACGCTGGATTTCTGGAAAAGACTATCAAGGAAAAACCTCTCTTCCGACATATCCGTTTCCATCCTGTCATAGGCGTATACGCAGGGTTGCTGTTCGTGGACAGATTCAACTATGGTGCACTTCCAGCGCCAGAAGAATCTACGATTTTGACCGGGGAGGTTACTCAGACCCAAAGGACCAATGCGAATCGCAAGCGTACGTATGCGAGTCAGGACATTCCATTTGCTCGCATGGAGTGGGATTTTCCACGCTACCTTCCGCTCCCGATCGCGGTTCTATGGTCACAAGTAGTGGAGGAGTTTATTCGTCGTCCTATAATTCAGAGATGTGTTTCGGAAGAGGCAGAATATGTGGAAGAGGTCGAAGACAATACCACAGGAAGTGATGAAAACGATTCTGCGGCGGAGGCTGAGAAGAAACACAAGAAAAAGCTTCGTCTGAGACCGAGAGGTGATGGATTCGCGGAAGAAGTGAAATGGCTCGTTAGGGGACTGACCACTCAATTGTTGGAGAAGGTGCACGAAATGCGCGAGAAGACGCCGTCGTTAGTATTTCCACAAGTTCCGTCTGCTCTGAGTTCAGTTAAGGAAGGCAAGCGAAATCCCGCCCTGGAGTTTATTCGTTCTCTCTGTCATGTTCTTTCGTTGGATTCGTCATCAACTGAAGAAGTGGCGGATATGCGAAGAAGCCTTTTGCAACTGCTTGGAGTCAGAGAATTTGCCACGGAAGCTAAGTTTGTGGATCCCGCCGCGCCGGTTCTTCTTCAGGACGTGATATGTACATATTGTAACGCCGTTGTTAATCTTGATGTCGCAAGAGACTCAAGGTTGTGGACTGATGAACAAAGGGAGGAACAAGACGAAGAATTGCAAGGCCATAGTAAGCTTTTGTGGGCCTGTGAGTATTGCGGTAACTCATATGATGTTCGTCGCATTGAGATGGAGTTGATGAGAATTGCGCAGAAGTTGTATACTGCTTATCAAGTTCAGGACTTGATCTGCAGGAAATGTCGAATGGTGAAACGAGAGAACATGACCAGTCACTGCAATTGCAGTGGAAGTCCTTTCGAGTTGGTGGTGGACAGCACGAGCTTGCGAAAGCAGTTGTATGCATTCCGGAGTGTGGCCGAATTCCATCGATTTGAGTTCCTGTTAGAAACTGTTAGTTGGATGTATGATTCGGTCGCGGTTGTTGAAGAGCTGCAATAGATTAGCTCTATGCGTAGAAATGTGTAAACTAACTATGATATCTTGCACAGTTTGTACCGTCGGGCGATGAAGATAGAACGAAACAAAAACAGAGGTGTCTCTTTCCCGCTAACAAAGACCATTGTGCTTGTCAAAGAGTGCGAGAAGGGCCGAATCTACAAACTTCACAAAACGTACGAGGTTACACCTATTCATTTCTTACAGTGTTTGCCCAAGACTTTCTTATCTCTGGGCCAGAGACTCTGGCCATTCACATGCACGTGCATGCTGCACTGTTTCGTTTTTCCCCCCAAAGATGTTCCTACGGCAACCTCATTGCATCTGAACATCTGCTTCCCGGTGAAGCTCTCCGTTGTAAATGAATACAACTTGGATTCCATTCTCTTGTTCTTCCTCTTTGGGTTCATCTGGCTTAGCAAAGTCATTGTTGTAGATGAGCCGTACGATGAATCCATCATCAGAGTCATCGCCGCAACCCCCTGCAAAACGTCCAAGGCGTTCCCCTTCTCCCGAGCGTTCGGATGATTCTCGAAAAGTTGCTGAAGGTAGCGTTCTCCCTGCTCCTTTCGACCACGCTATCGCACAGGCAAAGGCATGGAGGCGGCGGCGTATGGCTTCTATTTCATATGCTATTTCTAGATGGACCCCAGTTTCTTCCCAGTTTGTGCCTCAGACAAAGTATGGGCAATCTTCTCGCAGCTGCACTTACGATGAATCTCCCCAAAAGGCCACTGCGTCGAACTCGAAGGCCTCCGATACACAACAGTTTTATTGCGAGAGTGGACGCGGCGTAAAAGATGAGACTGTCATTGATGTGTCGCACGAAGAGCAAGAACGCGATCAGAAGGGAAATCCATCTGAACAGATACAACCATCCCCTGATGGTGAAAAAGAAGTAGACTTGGACTGCTACCAGACTGCCGCACTACAAGCTGCAAAAAGGGGCGATAGCTTCTTTCTTACAGGCAGTGCTGGTGTGGGGAAATCGTTTGTTCTTCGACGAATCATCTCTGAATTGCGTGCGAACTCGAAGAAAGTTGCTGTCACTGCAAGTACCGGATGTGCTGCTGTTGCCATTCAAGGTTGTACCGTGCATTCATTTCTTTCATTAGGGCTAGGAATGGATCCAGAAGGCACGCTTAGAAAACGTGCTCTTCGTGATCGCGAATTGAGAAAGCGGTTGGATGGACTTGATGTTCTTGTAATTGATGAGGTTTCCATGATTGATTCGTTTTTGTTTGACAAGATAGAAATCATGTGTGCATATGGAAAGGCGCCTAAGCAGCGTCGTCGACAACGGCGGTCAGTTTTAAATGAACCATCAAGTGCAGAGAATGAAACTGAGCACCCAAAACCGCCTTTGTTTGGTGGCTTGCAGGTGATTGTATGCGGTGATTTCTATCAACTTCCTCCTGTTAGTTGCTCTGATTATCGTCACCAGTTTCTGAAAGAGAAGTTTTTTGCATTTGAATCAACGGCATGGAAAAGGCGTATTACAAAGACTTTTTGTCTACATGAGGTTCATCGACAAAGTGATAAGGTGTTTATTGGAATGCTGAATGAGCTTCGAAGAGGAGTGGTGTCAACGGCCACGAAAAATGTTTTGGACGCATGTTGTGTGAGACGTAGTGCTACTCCTGTGGAACTGGATGGGAACGGTGCTGAGATTCATTACACGAAGTTGTACCCGTTCCGAAGGCAGGTAGACCACGAGAATTTGACGCAGTTGAATGAGATTCCGGTGCAGGCTGTTCGATATTTGGCGAAGGACATGGTGTCCTCTGATCTTGGGCCTCTTAACAAGAGGATTGTTCGAACATTACTAGACGGGGTTTCAGGTCTTAAGATGTTCACAGTGAAGATGTCATGTCGAGTACTGTGTGTGAAAAACATAGACCCTGACATGGGGATCGTAAACGGTAGTGCTGGTATCGTGACCGGATTCAGATTGTCGGATACCTGTCGATTAGAACAACTCGAGAAGTTCAAGTACATGACAACGGAGGACTTGGCTGAGAAGCGGGATGAAATGATGAAGGACGGCCTGCTACCAGAGGAGCAAGTACAATTTGATGAGAGCAAAGAAAATGATATAGTTTCAAAGTTGTTAATGGAATTACCACGCGACGAGAATAATGTAGTGATCATGAGTGGGGATAAGCCACAGTTGATTCCAGTTGTGAAGTTTGACAACGGCACTTCGCAGTCAGTTCCAGAGGAGAAATGGACCGTGTACGGACTGGACGGGAAGGTTGCTGGGACTCGCATTCAAATCCCTCTGACGCTGGGGTGGGCACTATCGATACACAAGGCGCAGGGTATGACGTTGCTGAACGTGGAGACTGATGTGGGGGGTTCGTTCGATTATGGACAGGTGTACGTCGCGCTTTCGCGGGCTACGAGTCTACAAGGTCTGCGCATTTTGAGCTTCAATCCGTTCAAAGTTCGGACGCATCACAAGGTTAGAGCGTTCCATGACTCGGTTGAGAACGAACAGCGAGAGGTGAAGGAAGAGGCTGTGGCCAGGGTGAAGAAGGAAGAGCAAAACAGTGACGAGTTCTTGGTGAGTGACAGCGAATTGCTGACGTTGACCAACGGCAGTGAATGGTGGAACAGCCAGATTGCTGAGCCGCAGTCGAAGATGAAAAGCTAGCCAGCGAAGTAAGCAATCGGGAGCGCTGGTAGGGGTCGAATTGTAGAAGCTGAGTGTTCAATCACAATCGCAAACAAACATGTAGATGTACATAAATACACGCTCGAAGGCCTTGGTGCCTTGCTCATCCGCACTGGTGGTGCATCTGTTCTTTTCCCAAGCTTTCACAGCGCTCTCACGCAGCCCTGTTGCTCCTGTATATACCGTCGGTACCCTTCACGCAAGCAAGCCATCGACGAAAGTTGATGACTCACATAGCTCAGCAAAGACCTGTAATCTTGAAGCTGAAATGTCAGAACATCGTCTCGAAGGACCTAGCTTCGTACGTCTGCAGTACAGACTCTGTACGTTACCTTCGGTAGATCTGTTTACCCCTGACCCGTGGAATAAACCTTTACCAACGCTCATTCATCATCATCATTTACCAACGCAATCTGGATCAAGGACGCCCTTAAAAATCTGCACTCTGATTCTGAGCACGCACCGGCAGCGAACGCCACGTTGCCACGGGGCGCTCTGAGGGTTTCTGTAGGGCGGCACGGCCGCAGCGGCAGATCGCGAGCACACAATCTGCGCAGCTGCGCGCACGAATCGGCACGCCGCTCACGGAGCGGCGCTCAGCATCCAAACGCCAACCCAGACGATAAAGCTCTGCCAACCCAAAACCGGTACCCACAGCCCCGTCCGCTCGCTCCCGCCTTCCTCCCCTCCCTCCCAGCCCCCGGCCCCCCCTCTCGTTCCTCCCCGCGCTTCGTTTGCAGATATTCTCCCCCATCGCCATGGACTCGCCCGCTTTTGCTGTCAATGGAATGTTCTCCGCCGTCAAGGTGGGAACCTCTTCCTTTGCGTCTAACAATGTCTCGCCGCGCAAGAACACCGCGTCGCCGGCCGGCGTCACCATGGCCGTCGATGCCTTCCAGAAGAAGTTCCAGAGCTTTGGAAAGATCAACATTGACTACTCGCGCCCGAAGAAACTCGCGACTTACAAGCGCGCCGGCTACCCGGTCGGTCTGGACTACCCCAACGCCTCGTCCATGGCTGGTCACTACTCCATCTCAAACTGCAACGTCCCCAGCGCCTGCACCAAGATCCTCATGAAGTATGACGAGTACTGTGCAAAGGGCATGATGCAAGTGTTCAAGCGTTCGGCCGTTCCATTCGGTACCTACAATACCAAGTGCACGGAGGGAACTGTCCCGCAACAAGCTTTCGAGAAGCGTGTCTTCAACCGCACCAAGGCCTTCCGCCAGGCGCAGAAGCCCATCAACGTCCGTCTCGCCGAGAGGTACGAAACCCGTCGTCTGTGTTTCATCATGTCCAACGGCTGCCACAGGGAGGAGCAGCAGTTCTCCACCATGCCCATGTCATCGGCCACCTTCGTTGCCGGTCGTGCCGAGGCGATGGGAACTTGCTACAGAGTTGTGACCCCGTCTTCCGTTGCGGAGGATTACATGGCGGCTGGTGTGCGTGCGCAGCTTACCGCCAAGGCCCATCCGAGTGGCGTGTACCGAGTAGGTGTGTGCGAGGATGGATACGCCAAGGGAGATGCTGAGAACCTTCGTGTCGCCGCCCTCGCTGCTGAGTACCGTGCGGCACAGCAGTCTGCCAGCGCTGTCACCGGCCAGCAGTACGAATCTGCACGTACTGCGCGCAAGCTTTATGCTAGCAGTTGTCATCATGAAGAGACTCAAATCTATGCCTACCCCGCTGTTGCCGCTGCCATGTGCCGTGATTAACTTGTTCGCGCTCCGAATATCAACGTATCTAAGCAGCTGCATGTTCCTTCTTCTATAGTTCTTTCAAAGAAAGATTTTTGGCATGCTTAAATTGCACTGAAAGTGAAGCCAGAAGTCCGTCAGTAAAGAATACTTCTACACGTACTTCCCTGCAGGACCCTGTGGGACCTGCTTCGACATTTTTTCGTTACGAAGTTGCCTTTCTGTCCTACGGTATATAGGTTGACGTTGGCATTTATCCGGGAATTAAAGAGTGCAACTCTGAAAACAAGTGGAGCGAGAGTCTCTCACAAATGGGTCTCTAACAAACTCGCGTTGCTCACAGGTGTCTGCGTTGGTGGAACATGATTTTGACCATGGTGCGCTGTACGGGACAACCCGACAATCCTCTGCCTCCAGCAAAGTCTTGCGCGTGACGGTGTACACGGAACGATAGGATTGTTAAAGTCTAGAGAAAAGGGCCCTTTTTGGACACCGCAGAAGTGCTTAATGCCGTAAAGTTCTTCATGGCGACATTGGCAAACAGCTTTCTTCTCAGTCCGAGAAGTCGCATGTGGAGGTGATGGTGGTGATCGCTTTGAATGTGAACCAGAAGATAGTTTCACTACTCCGAACCACTATATTGGCCAAACCTTTTGTCTTGCTGTGGAGAAGCGCATAAATTACATTCTCAAATAGAGATAGCTTCGAAACAGATTTATTATCTGATGGTTTGGACTCCATCTCATGCTCTAATGCTTCACAATAGCCTGTCTGTACGTCAACGGTTCCTCCCACGATCCCCTTTCCTCATATGTCTTGTTTGGTAGGAAATAAAGTCATCTTCAGCGAGAGACCGAACATTCCCGCCCGCCTCCATCTCATCTTCGTCACTATCAAAATATTCATCTACAGCAAAATCGACAACTTTGTCCAACCCCTTTGGGTTCTTCTTCTTAACATGACTGGAAGAAGTCCCTTTTTCTGGACGGGTAGGACTCGGTTGGGTTCGAAGTTTCGACTTGCCTCTAACCCTGGAAGGTCCACGTTTTCTCTGGTCTTCACTCGATGGTTCTTCTCGGCTGAAGCCAAACCATGAATGCCGAAGCTTCACAGCTTTTACCTCTTTATCCTTCCCAGACATGTTAAACAGCACTTGATGCTTTCCAACGCTGTTTTTCCTGCCTCTCGCCTGTGAGGTGGCTGCTGTGCTTTTGTCGGACATGAGATCCATTGGTGCTCTTGCGGCTGAAGAGATGCTTCTGGCAAGCCCTTTACTGATATCGACGGCAACCTTGCTTTTGCTTTGCGCGATCTTTGACTCCTTTGCAGGAGTCATCGTAAGTTTGTTTTTGCTTCCTGTCGCATTATCTTTCGGCCTTTCCCTGTGCAGACCAAACCCACGAGAGAGTCGGAGCGGTTTAAGATTCCTTTGGTTTTCAGAGTCATTATCAAGGTCATCAGACACCGGTGACGTGCCGGGCACTGACTGGGCTTTAACGTCTTCTTCTGATGATGACGTTGGCTTGCCCTCAGCATCCCCACCTCCATTCCTCAAAATCAGCTTGGAAACGCCTTTCATTAAGGAAGTTGGATTGAAATTGCTCGCGCCCGACTTGTCCTTACTCAAGTCGAGGTTTGAACGTGTTCTGGTCTCGCCACTGATGTGAGTGGAGCGACTGCGAGGAACGAGATTGGTGCTGGACTTAATCTTTCTTTGTCCAGTTTTTTCGTTCGTTTCTTCCAACACGAGGTCAGGTTTGCGAGCAAGACCAGTGAAGTTTCCGGTCTTTCTTCTCTGAACTCTTCGGTTTACATCCTCCATCGTTCCCTGGCGCGACGTGTTTGACACAGGGGAGGCGAAACCCGCAGAGTCTTGTGTTCGTGGTGACTTTGATATCTTCTTCTCCAAAGGCTCGTTGTCTCCGCCCGACTCTGAACTTTCGTCTTCCGTTCGTTTTGATGCACTCTTCTCTGCTGCCCAGGGTGAAACGCTTTCATTCCCTTCTTCTTTCCCCCAACCTAAAATAGAGGTCGGCATCATAGACATTCCCGAAGTTTTTACTCTAGAAGCAACCCTTCCAACGGCGCCTAAGGACTGCCGAGTCTGAAGGATACGGGGTCTTGTCCTGTCTCTTGGAGAAGGAGCAAGCGTTTCTTCTCCATTGATGTTCATGGAAGAAAGACGTAACGGAGCTCGAATACTGGGAAAGTTGCTGCGAGAAGATAGTCGACGTGCAGTGATAGAAATGGAGGCGACGTTCTGTAGAGGTATCCAGGATACCTTCGTAGGTACTGACTGCGGTTGAAATATGTACCAAAGGTAGTACAAGCTGGAATTCAGGTAGTTCAAAAGCGAGTTTGCTCTCGACAGAAATCGAAGAGCGGAATGTTCGTGGTAACCTGAATGTATACGTTGCGACTTGCTTGAGAGGTATAATACAAGCAGAAATATGAAAAGGGGATGACGACCGTCCACTGCGTGAAATCCGTGATGAACGAAGCAAAAAAGTGTTGCATGGCGCAGTTGTAAGCAACGGTTCGTTTTGTTAGTCAACTTGCAAAATTTAAACCCTCCATACACATACCCCACGCCTTCATGGAGGAGATGGTGACTAGCATATCCCAAAATGGAAACGGTTTGAGTTGACGTTGTAGAAAGTTTAAATTGAGAGTTGAATCGATGCGGTACGTGTACTCTTTCAAAAAACGAACAACGTGAGCTTTTCACGAGAGCGCTTGTCTTTGTTTCCACTGACGAAAGGACAGCTAGATACTGATATCCATCCGGGAATTAAGAGTACAAATCTGTGAAAAGAAGTGGAGCGTTAATCTCTCGCAAATGAGCCTCTAACAAACTCACGTTGCTCACAGGTGTCTGCGCAGATGGAGCATGAATTTGACCGTGGTGAGCTGTACTGGACAAGACCATAATCCTCTGCCTTCTCTTGTTCTCATCAACGTCGGTAGAATCGTCATGAACTATAGCATTAAGCTTGACGGATTTGCCACACCGAAACTTTGTAAAGCTATGATTCAATACACAGAAAGCACTTTTGGCCGAAGGTATGCCACTAAACACAGCCCAAAAGTTGCGCACATTGCCATTGTTCGCAACGGATGTTCGGACGCGAAGGACATCACATGTTGGCGTAGATGAGAGCTTCTCGTGGAGAATACCAGAAAACTCCTCTTGACAAACTTCGACGGGTACGTTTCGAAACATTAACGTGTTACCTACGCCACCATTATGAATAACCTTGGCGAGTTTTTCATCGAACAAGAGCTGGTTAGATTGTAGGGTTCTTGTAGCCTGATCAGAAGCTTGAGAAGGCTTATGAAACGAGACGACAAGAGAGGGATATACAGTTCGCAGTTGCAGCAAGCCATCCATACATTCCTGCTCAGAAGCCATAGCAACCCAGGCCATACAACCATGTCGTCCCTTTGAAGGCACCATCTTGAAGCTCTGCACGGCCGTGCCCAACACAGCTCGAACATCATGGTCCTGAACGGAGTGCTCAGACAGCAACGGGAAGAACAAGGTGTTTGGAGATATACCTCTCCTCCTGAGATACTGGGCTTGAGCACAAACTTGTTTGCGAATATCGGCTTTCGAGACGATTTTTCTGCGGCGCCGCTTCTTCGACGGAGGTTGGGCGGGTTGGGACGGGGCCGATTTAGAGATGGTGTCAGTGCCAGTTGGCTTTTGCTCCTGAGACGCGGCGCTAGACATGCTAGAAAGCTCGCTCACTGGCGGCGATGAGGAGAATCGGGCATGCAAAGGCAACGGATGAAAATAGTTTAAATCGTCGGTGCAAAGTTTCCGGGGCTTCTACTACACTGTAGAATCTACAGCAGATATCTCTAGACAGATATGCTGTTATCGATACGGCTCTTAAGATGAACAACAGAAAAGAATAAGTCTTAACTAACGGCTTTTGATTCGCGCACCGCTGCGTTAAAGACACTGAAGGTACCAAAGGAAGATATTGCACAAAACTCGAGCTCTGACTGAAGTTGCCTTATGTCGGACTAAACTCCTCGTCACTTTTTCCCCATTGGTTGTCAAGGGTCGCGTCGAGCGAATACTTCCCGTCGCTTGCCGCACGCAAGGGATAGTTGTTGTGAGGGAAGGAACGAAGGAAGATAGGCTCTGAATGGCAAGTCTATTTTTGTATGCGAGGACGACTTGCATGCAGAGCAACAACGGTACATGATCTAAACGCTTGGAGCGAGACTTGTCAGTAGCAACATGTTTGAAGAGGATGCAAACGGAATATAGAACGAAGAGGGATGGGCGGCTGGAAACAGTTTTACATATTGTCTGTGTTAGGGGGTGGAGCTGCGCTTTTATTAGACCGGGCACCCTGCTAGAGCAGGTGTTCAGACCAGATAATATCTTTATTAGTGTGTATCGCGACGACAAACAAGATCCAGCAAAGCACAGAGGTCTGATGGGCGCAAAAAGGAGGAGGGTCTCAAGAAGAGGAGTTGTTCAAAACAGTTTCAATACGACAGTGAGGAGGGGAAACTTTTTGCAGCATAACGATATTGCAACCTTAGAAGAGCACTCAGTGTGGGAAGGTTTAAAGAGGTACCAACGGTACACGCAAAAAGAAGAGCGCAATCGATCACGAGGGTGCAACGTGATATGATGTCATCGGCAAGAAAAAGCTCCGCGCGCCCCCGCCCTCGAGTTTACACCCATCCACTCTGCTAGCATGACGAAGCGGATTGCTCTCACTCAAAGCAGCAGCTATGCTTGGGGCGGCGGTCGGGTAGGATTCGGCACAGTAGACTCCTTCAACGGCTTGTCCCTGAGATAGTAGAGCTTTGCTCTCTTTGCACGCCGCTTACCAATCACTTGCACGTCCCTGACCAGCGGCGAAAACGCCGGAAACGAGCGCTCCACCGGCACGCCCTGCACCACGTTGCGCAGCAGCATGGAGCTGCCCAGCGCGCGTCGGCGCACCGCGATGCAGATGCCGGTAAACCACTGCACTCGCTCCGCGGCCTCGGCGCCCATCGCCGAGACGTAGCCCACGCGCACCACGTCGCCCGCGCAGATGGACGGCAGCTTGGCGGCCAGCACGGCGCGGCGCTCGCTGACGAGCCGCAGCGCCTCCTCGCGCTGCAGCGCGTCGATGAGCGCGGTGGTGCGACGGTACGGGTTGCGGCGCTTGGGGTAGGCGAGACGCGGCTGGCCGGCCACTTCGTACGGCCCCGTCGCGTGGCGCGTCGCGGATGCGAGCGGCTGGCGCGTTGGCGGCGGCGGCCGCGTGCGGAACGGCGCGGCGGCGGCGGCGTCGGCCGCGCGCGCCGACGCGCAGAGCAGGCGGCGGAAGGCGCGCGACGCCATGGCGGTGCGGTGCGTGGGGGGGGGGGGGGGGGGCGACGGTGGGGGATCGCGACGCGCGGATCAGTGATGAAATGGGGGCGGTTTTGATGTTTGATCAAAAACAATCGCCCGTGTTGTTTATCGATAGACTATAGTGACTATGGTATAGTCTAGCTAGAGCTGCGCGAGCAGCGTCTCCGGCTTGGACGGCCCGCTGTAGCCCGTGCCGTCCGGCTCCACGTTGACCTGCGTAAACACGCCGTCCTCCACCAAGAAGGCGGCCCTCTTGGCGCGCACGCCGCCAAAGCCGCCGGTGTCCACGTCGTTGCCGATCTTCTTGGTGAGCTCGGCGCCGCCGTCGGCGACAAAGGTGAGCTTGCCGGCGGCGCCCAGCGCCTTGTCGAAGGCGTCCATGACGAACGGGTCGTTGACGGCCAGACACAGCACGTCGTCCACGCCCTTGGCGCGCATCTCGTCCGCGGCGCGGATCCACTGCGGGATGTGCGAGTTCTGGCACGTGCTGGTCATGGCGCCCGGGATGGTGACCAGCGCCACCTTCTTGCCGGCGAACAGCGCGCGCGCCGGCACGGCGGCCGGCGCGCCGTCCTGCAGCTGCATGAGGTCGACGTCCATGGGGACGCGGTCGCCCTTGGCCACCATGGCAAGCTGTCTGGGTCTCGCGACGCACCGCGCGCCCGTCGCCGAAAGCACGCGCCGCGTCAGAGCGCCCACGCCGCCGCCCACAAACGCCGTCGTCTTCATCATCGCGCGCCGCGCCGCGCCGCGCCGCCGCCGCCGCCACTGTCGGCGCGCGCGCGCGCCCAAATCGCGCGATGCGAGCTGCGCGCGGCGCGCGGCGCGCGGCGCGCGGCGCGCATCTCGCGCCGGCTGTAAGCCTGTCAGCGCGACGCGCGCCGCGGCGCCGCGCCATAAATAGCACGGCGCGTTTTGGCGCGTGGGCGGCCGCGGCCCGCGGCGAGCGCCCGCACTGCGCTATACGCCGCGCGCCAAGCCCGCCCGCGCCGCGCGCAGCAATGGCCCCCCGTCGCCAGCGCTCGCTGCCGCGCCGTGTGCGCCGCCACCGCCAGCGCCAGCGCTCGCCGCCGCCGCCGCCCGCCTCCGCCTCCGCCTCCGCGCCGCCGCCGCCGCCGCCGCCGCCGCCGCCCGCGTCCGCGCCCCCCCCCGCGCCGCGCCCCCCGTCGCAGCACTCGTCGTCCTCGTCGCTCAGCGTCGCGCCGCACCCCGATCTGGAAGAGCCCGCCACGCTCGCCGTGCTGCCGTCGCTCGTGTCCGTGCCGCGCGCGCCGCCCGCCGGCCCGCCCTCGCTCTCGCTCGCCCACCTGCAGGATCCCATCTGCACCGTGTGCACCGAGCGCATCTCCGCGCCCGCCACCGCGCGCCTGCTGCCGTGCGGCCACCCTTTCCACGCCCGCTGCGTGCAGCGCTGGCTCAGAACCTCCGACCACTGCCCCAACTGCCGTGCCAACGTCACCGACAGCGTCTTTTCAGACTCCTCGCGCTCCGCCTCAAATCTTCGCCTGTCGCTGCGTTCGCGCCCCGACCGTCCGCGATCAACGTCGCAGATGCCCTCCCACCCCTCGGCCGCCTTTCGCCGCACCATGGAGCGCGGACGTCAGATAGACCGAATGGTGTTCAGGAACAACGTAAACCTCGCCCACCCCTCCGCTTCCTCCTCATCCAGCAGCCGTTCAAACCCTTCCGCCCGCCCTCCGCTTCCCCCCTGAACGCCACCGCACACTCACACGCTCACACACGCACACACAAAAAAACATTCTTTACGTCTACAGATCGTCGAAACGCATTGCTTGCCTCCGTCCCCCACCCCCCCCCCCCCCCCCACCCTCCTTGTCTCTAAACGTACAGCGCACGTACCCATGCCGCAGTTCCATCGGCGTCCTTCTCCAACTGCACTTCCGCCTCACACGCCAATCGAATGTCTTCAATTCTAACCTTCTCTTCCTCCTCCCCAGCTCCCGCATCCACCAACGCCGTTCGATTTCTTCGCATCGCCGCCGCAGCAGCCGCTCGTCGAATGCAAGACGCCACCTTCGCTCCTGTAAATTCATACGTCGTCGCCACTCCTTCCAGTTTCTCCATCACCTCCTCGTGCACCGGCGTGTTTGCAGGGATCAACTGTTTCCACAGTCGTAATCTCGCCTCTCTTGTCGGCGTTGTCAGCACCACGATGTAGCTCAGCAGCCGACTCACACGATCCGGAATCGGGACATGCATTGGCCATCCTGCCTGTGAACTTGTCTGCGCCGTCGTGCAGCACAGCACCACCAAGCCGTCAAACGACTGCATGTGGAACAGCAGTTCTAAGCCTGGCGACGCTGTCGTGTCAGGATTGGACGCTTCGAACAGCAATTGTTCCGCGTGCTCCACCACCACCACAGCCCCAGCGACAGCTGCCTGTCCAAACACCTCGCCCATCTGCGACACACCTTCCCTTGATCCGTGCAGTTCTGTGGCCGCCAACCGCTGTAACGGCCGCCCCGTTTCATACCCCAGACAACCCGCTGCAAACGTTTTTCCGCAACCGCTCGGGCCAAAGATCAACACGCAATTTGATCTCGCCTGCCGATCCTTGAAACCCCATCTCGTTCCAATCAGCCCTCTGACCTTTTCCACCATCACGATGTCGCGCATCGTTTTCATCGCCTCTTCCGCCGCCACCAGTCGATCCAATCCATGTTCCGGCAACACTCGACGTTCCAGTTTTGCGCGTTTGAGATCGCCGCGTGCTTGGAGGCGACAAGCCTGTCGCAGCTCATCCATCGTCACGACCACATCCTCTGGCCGCAATCCTGGCACACATTTCACCTCCCCGTTCGCCTTTTTCTCCTTCTTTCTCTGCTCCTGCACGCGGCTCACAGCTTGAGCCAGTGCTTGAAACACTGCATTTTTGATGAAACCGCCGGTGAGTTCAAACTCCAGCGCCAAAACGCGCAGATCCACATCGTCTGCCAGTTGCAGTTTCTTGGGAATGTGCTTCTGCCAGATAGAAAGTCGAAGCTTCGCATCTGGCGGCTCAAACATGAGCGACAGCGCAATTCGGCGATGCATCGCCTCGTCCAACATTTGCGGTCTATTCGTCGCCAGGATCATGATCCCGTCAAACGTTTCCATCTCCCGCAGAGCCACCGTGACACCCTTCCCCCCTCTATCTCTACTTTCAAACAGCTCATCGCATTCATCCATGAACACAATGGCACCATGTACGCGTGCTTCGCGGAAAACGATACGGTACGCTTCTTCATTGGAATGCTTGGAGCTGTTGAGAGATGCAAAGTCCACCACAAGCAACTTTTTCTTCAGGTGCGAAGCCAAAGCATTGGCGAACAACGTCTTCCCTGTGCCTGACTTTCCGTGGAAGAACAATGTCAACCCTTTCCCATATCTCACAATGTCATCGAATCCAACCTAGCACAGTCAAGGATTGAGGGAGCGTGCGAAAAAAAAATAAAACAGAAAACACATGGAGTGTGCCATCAATGTTAGCTATCGATGAGTATCGATCGACCGAAACAAACAGCAACGTCTGACCGCGAGTTGCTCAACATGGGCGGACTTATCTTACATACCTCTTTCCGCAACCGTCGAAATACTTCAAAATTTTCCACCCTCTGGAGAACAAGCTCTTTCATCTTCTTCGGCAGAATTACAGACTCCATATCGATTTTCGGAGAGTAACATCTCGCGCTATCCATTATCTCATCCAATTCGGTGCTCAAACCAGCCACATAATCCAAAACCATGTGGTCCAGTTCGCAACAGAAATCACCCAGATCAGAATAAGTCATGTTATACGGCACGTCAATTGTGACGATACCGGATCGAATCAGTGTAGCATTGCGATAAAAATATGAGCGGGACTTGATCTCTTCGCGGAGCTCACCCCCGCAGTGTAGGCGTAGCAGCTTTGACACCGTAATTCCAGTATCATAGTTGGCCGACGGATCTGAACGTAATGTCTTCCGAATGGACTGGCTCAGAACTGCTCCAACTGCAATACCACAAGATTCATCAAGTCGCAGGCCCAGCAAAGATACACGCGTAGCGTTTTCGTCGAAGAAAAGTTATGCACAAGAAGAAAAGGTTAGCGTCATGAAGTAGAAAAGAACTTGTTTTGCTGCAACCTGGTACATGCATAAAGAAACATGGATTCAATTTTCTTTTTGTTTCTGAGCACAACAAATATGAACATACCGAGTGTGAGAATAACCATTCGTTCAAAATGAGCCAGCTTCAGTTTGCCCACCAACAGCTCAAGCCGGGGCAGAAAGCCGCCGGCCTGGGTGGTCTTTGTCAGTCTTCGGGTAAAAAGGTTCATAGCCTTGCGAAGTTTGGCATTTGCCTCTCGCTGCAGAGCTTCGACGGGCCGTTTTGTGCTAGTGTAGCGATCCTCTTCATTACTCTTCTCGCGAAAGTTGTGCACCTTGCACGCTTCCTGAACGACTTCAAAGCCGTCCTTCAAGTAATCCATATCGTCTTTGAACGGATCGACGTCAGTCTCCACGTGCGTTTCCTCCTCAGTGCAGTCCGAGCGTTCGCCGTTCTCCATCACGGTCGGCTTGGCTGGTTTGGAGTCGTCCGTTGAGGAGGTGGTAGCCAGCCTTTTTTCGTCCTCCATTCGCAATTCGGACAAAAACTCGAGCATTCCCGAGTCATCGGTGGTGCGGTTCCTGCCGCCATTGTGGTTGCGAAAGGCGTTGCTGAGGTGAACGTCCGCAATGCCCGGAATGGGTTTCGACAGCGTAGCAGGGGTGAATTGGGCATCGGCGCCAATGACACTACCCGGCTCCTCAGCCAGCACCTCCGCAATGGCAGAAGATCCAAGCGTCATGGCCTCGTCGACGGTAAGCGTGCAGCCATACACAGCCTTGAGCACCTCTCGGGGCGCGCGAAACTTGTTTTCGTTGTACATGGCGGCAAATTCATCGTCCACTTCCAGCAGCCCCTGCGTGAAGTGTTTTCTGCTCGGGGAGAGGAAGTGCAGCACCTGATCTCCGTCCATCTCGGCAAACTTGCGGCAGTTGAACAGATCGGAGCGATGTCGGGACGACGAGCGTCTCTCACACGGCAGCGGCCCCTCCACGCCGACGCAATTGAGAATGATGAACACAAAGGCGCGCAGCTCCGCAGGCGTGAGCTGCAAGCGTTCGGACAAACGGTACAGGCGCGGTTTGAAGGACATGTTCTTGACGCGTGCCTGCAACGCATTCTGAATGGTGCGCTGCACAGAGCACATGGCGTGCAGCAAATTGGAGCGCGTGGTCAGCGACGGCAACAAGACATCAGAAGGCTCAGTGGCGGAGGTCGAGAGCTGCAATGCCTGATGCGCAATGGAGTCTGCCAGCACGACGGTGTGCGCGTGCAGACAGAAGTCGGCCTCCCACGCGCGCATGACATGCTTGTCGGACAGCGGCTGCTGCGGCGACAAGTTGAGCGACTTGATGACGGCGACGGCGGCCGGTAGAGCGACAGCTACACTTTCATCAACTGCTGGCGGCGGCGGCGACTGCATGACGGGGGTGGGCGGGTGCGGGGGGGGGGAAGGGGTGGGGGAGGGGGGGAAGAGGGGAAGAAGCTGCGCGACAAGGCGGAGGCAAGCGGACAGACGGGGGGCTGAAGCGCGCAGCAAGGGAAGAAAGCGCAGCAGGAGGCAAAAGGGCAGGCACAGCAGAGCGGCCAGCTGCAGTCAGCGTCGGCGGGCGGCGGGCGGCGGGCGGCGGGCGGCGGCGGCGGATGCGGCGGCGGCGGCGGCGGGGGGGGGGGGGGGGGGGGCGCGGCGTTAGGGCAGCGGGCGCGGCGAGCGCGCGAGGCACAGCGGCGCAAGCGCGGCGTACATAAAAAAAAAAGGCGAAAAAGCGGCCGCGCGACGAGGGAGCGGCGCCGCGACCACGCGCGGCGCGCACGCGGCGCGCGCGCAGGTGGAACGGTGGACGTGTCTGCCGCTCGCTGTGCACGTGTGCTCGCGCCATTGGCGCTGACAGTCGCTTGCTTGTCGCGCGCAGCGATCGCGGGCGGCGCGCGCGCCGCGCCGCTCGCTGCGCGCTTTCCCGCCAAAATTTTGGCGCGCGGCGCCACGCCCGAAAGCGCGGCGGCCGCCGCCGCCCCTTAAGGCGCGACGGCGCGCGCGGCCGCGCGTACGTGCGGCGGCTGCAGCTGTCGACGCGCCATGGCCACCGCCTCGCCGTTCACGCTGGGCGGCGCCGCGCTGCCGCCCGCGCTCGCCGCGGCCGCGCGCGCCGTCTGCGAGCAGGCCGCCGTCACGCCCGACCAGCTGGACTGCAAGTGGGAGGCGTGGGCGCTCACCAACGCCAAGTCCACCGGCACGCCGTCGGAGAGCGAGTTCCGCGCCTTCGCCGCCCATCTGCGCGCGGCGCAGTCGGCCACAAAGCCCAAGTCGTCGCCGCGCCGCCGCGACGCGCTGCTGCACACGCCCACGCCCACGCCCACCCTCATCCGCTCCGTTGACGAGTTCTTCAACTACTGCGAGCAGGAGCACGTTGCCAACGACGAGCCGCTCGTGGTGCGCGATCTGGCCGACGCGCTGGAGCACGATGCGTCCGCCGCGAAGAGGAGCCGCGTGCTCAAGCATGAGCCGCTGCCCGTGCCCGTCAAACCGCGCGTAGCGCCCCTCCCGCCGATCGCGCCGCATGCGGCGCAGCGCGCGCTGCCGGGCGATGATCAGGCGGATGAACACTATGCCAACCGCGATGCGTCGGGTCGCGTCGAGGCTTCGCTTGATAACTCCAACGCGACGCCGCATCACCCCATGGCTGCCGACGTGCGCGGCGCAGTCGACGTGCAGCCCGTCGCTGTCGCTGCGCAGCGGAATGGCGAGTACATGAACAATCCTGTGCGTCAACGTATCAATGACGTGCGCGCGCACATGCAGACGGTTCTGCAACACATCCTCAGCCGCGTCAGGCTGTTGCGCGGAGATGACGTTCCGCCTCTGTCCAGCACGGGTCTACTAGAGGGAAGTCCTGCTACGGTGCTCATCGCTGGCCGCATCCGAACGGAATTGGAGGACGCTGACGCCACGTCTACCGCCCGAATTAATGTGCAGTCCGTCATTCTGGAGAATGAAGATGGAAATCGTATCAAACTCAACCTTAACAGGCTCGTGGAGAACAAGCATCCGTTCTTTATCAACCCGGGCATGATTGTCGTTGTCGAGGGCGTCAACACCAACGGCAGGCTGTTTGACGTGCACGCCATCTACGACAACGCCATGCACACTCCCCAACAGCAACCTCGCGTCTCCGAACCCGAACATCCGGTGAAGATGGAAGATGAACAAGACATTCAGCCCTCTCAACCGTACGCAAATCTCATTGTCGCAGCCGGGCCGTTCACCCGTCCGTCCAACCTCAAGTATGAACCTCTTTCCGATCTTCTTGAAATCATTGAGCGAAACAGACCAGACGTTGTCATCCTGACAGGTCCGTTCGTTGAGGAATCGCACCAACATATTTCCGACCGGACACCCATGTCGCATGAGCAAGTGTTTGTCGATCGAGTCATCTCTCCGCTACAGGCGGCGATATCCAGCATGGTTCGTAGTGGAGAAACGGTTCCTCAGTTTGTCCTCATTCCCGCGCTGGGAGACGTTCATCATTCCTTTGTATGCCCCCAACCTGCCTTCCGCTGGCCTCTTGAGCAGCGAGATCCGAACATTCATCTGTGTCCGAATCCATCTGTGTTGCGAGTGAGTGCAAAAGATGGGCAGCATGTGTCCTATGTGGGCATATCATCCCTGCCCACGTTGTTGGATATATCCGCCGATAGCGTATGCATGAACAAGCAAGATCGCTTGGGCTCTATCGTGTCTCACATGTTGAGGCAACGCTCTTTCTACCCATCTTTCCCTCCAAGCAACTCTGTGCCGCTGGACACGGGATTTTTGGATCAACTCGGCATTATGGACGTGGACACTGGTGAAACTGTCGATATGATTATTATGCCGTCTAAATTGAAAGCGTTTGCCAAGAGCGTCGACGGGGGTGCGGTAGCTGTGAATCCCGGGCTGGCGAGCCGAGAATCCAACGGAGGGACATACGCAGAAATAGCTCTTCCGCTGCACCACTCGAGACGACGGAGATCAATTCAAGCCAACGAGGACAAGATAGAGGTTAGAGTTATCCGTCTATGAGAATACAGCGCGTTGCCCTGGCTGTCTACGCATTATTGTTGGAAGTAAAACAGTTTCCTTGGCAAAGACAGGTTGTCGTGTTCGTACGGTCCACATTGGCACGGAAAAATCCCTTGTCTCGGAGCACGTTTACCTCAGCTCAGCCCAAAGATTCGTAACATTGCATACATAAACTCCAAACTCTACCCGAGAATCTCCCACCACAATTCACTTGTCTAAGATGTATCTGCAAGATAGCGGGGCCCAGCATCCGGTCGCTTGAGGATGAACATGAAGCGACGGCTATTTCTGCCCAAAGGTTTTATGCGCCATCCCCGAATATGAAAAATTCTGTTTCAGGCTTGATCCCAGAGGGATCTTACCGACATAAATCTCCCCAAAGACTCTTCAAATACCAAGGTACAGTGTACCGACGGCACTGAGGGAAGGTAGATCCACACCTGCTCTTTCCAGGCTCTGCTCGCGTGCTACGGAAAACCAAGCGACATGATTATGTTCATCACACCCGCTTCCTTTTGGATGCGCAGCAAAGCAATCGTCAGAGTCCCGATCTCAAACCGCTTTGAGAATGACAGTTCTGGTTTGGACGGGTGTGATTACAGGTATTCGGCGCTAGCGAAGTCATGCGTTTCGCTTCCATACAAGCGCCTCTCCATCTCCGAGTATCTGCGCGGAAGATTCGCAGAAACTATCTCCGTTGGCGCTGTAAACCACGGATATCTTCATCCACCTCTCGCACGCAGTTGTCTGGTTGAAGGTGTTGACATGCCTGTCGAATCTCTTCGAATAAACAGTATGGAGACGAAACTTTTCCCATTACATTTACCATCTGGGGATGCAAGAGAAACGTCTCCACTTTGCGAACGGTCACAACCATCAGCCAACTGGTCCACGCAAGCAGACCCCAACTCACCGCAACTGATCGAAACTGGTTCCAACTTTTGTCTCGTTGGACAAGCAATAAGGTTTATAGCGATGCACCAAGTAACCCTACACTCACGACATTCCACATTCAGGAGAGAACACACGCCCCCAATCAGTTTAACACATAATGCGATTACGGAGATGAGTATAAAGAAGACTCATACATCAGGCATTGTTGAAAGGGCTAACTCTGGACATTCTGACCACGTCGACCAGTACAGATGTTCCATTATAAATGTGAACTCTGGTGGACACATCGATTCAGGTCAAGTTACAGCGCGGACCTTGACAGTCAATGCGACCCGTGAGGCAGAGCAGCCTCGCAACTTGAGGGTGATGGCTGAAGTTGGTCTTGAGCACTGTTCACCTCTGCAATATCAAACCCTTCATAATCCAGCCTTTCATGAAACTGTCAGTCCAGCATCAGTCGCAGATTTCCTGCGTCACTGCTCCGTAGCGAAACGCGCAGCATGGAGCATGAAGTCACCAAATTCGTCCCAAGAACAAAACGGGGATGCAAAAGATGAAAGAGAGCAGCGGTATGAGGAACGGCTTGTAGTGTCCGAAACCGATTTCGAAGATTTTCGATACGGAACATGCCACTCGTGTGGTAGCCCAATTGTCATCCCTGGTTTAGCTCAGTTCTATTGTGCTAAGTGCGGCTGGATTCGACGTCCAGTAGACATGATGTCCATTACCCCTGGACACCATGATTGACGTGTGGTTATAGCCTCGAGGATCTGTATAGCGGCGTTCTTGTTTGCCAAGCAAACCGTGTGGGTAACAGTATTAAGGCCCTGTGTTCCGCAGCGCATTCATTCATTGCTCCTCGGCGGTATGCGCTGGCAAATCCTGTCGAAGTGCGACAATCACGCCCTTTTCGTCTCAAGTCTGGTATTGCGCGAAGCATTATAAAGGTGTTCCAAGTCCCTCACGCGGAAGTTGCGCGCAAGACATGGCAGTGATGTGCATCTGAAAGGGCTCCTCGCGAGAATCATTGGATGAGCGAGGTTCCGGTTCGCTCTGTAGAGGTCAACCTATGAAAATTACCTTCCAGCATCATCATCATCATGGTTATTATTCTTTATTCCGATAAACACAGGATCCAGAGCCGTACTCCAGAGAATATCGAGAAACGCATTTAAACTTGTCGACAAGTTTGCTCGAATGGAGAGATTCGTGCTCATGCATTTCGAAAACAAACATCAATGCTGGAATTCTTGTTTCCTGCGCACAATGTCGAATTGGAACCGTTGTTGATAGTCGCGGCTGCTACATCTTCCATGGTTCCGACGATTTGACTAATGCACGATCAGCTGCTTGATGTTGGGGAACAGAAGTTGGTCCGGACCGTGCGAGGGGCTGATGTCATGTGCAGACTCACGTTCTCGAGATTCTATCTGCTCCTAAGTACAACAAGTTGAACGCGGACTTCTCCGTTTACTCTCTCGGAATTCGCTGGAACTGACTTGGCATAGAACTGTCCTTCACAGTTCTTCACGAGCCAATCACACCGTGTCCCGCATTTCCGTTCTAGTGATGGAATGAATGCCATTGAACTTTGTTTCTATCGTGGACACTATGAAATGAGCGTAGCTTTTCCACGAAACACAGAACCATGAAGTTCAGAAGAACTCAGCGATTGGTTCGTCAAGAAAAGAGTACCCTTGGTACTAACAATCTATTTTTACACTGGGTACTTTTGAACCAACGTTTTCCCAATCGAATATGGGAAGTGCTTGAGCTTCTCATGGACTCGTTTGTAGCGACAGACCAAACTGTCTTGAACAATCTAGATCTAGGTCTACGAAGGCCGAAGCAGCCGTTGTTTAGAAAAATGTGAGGCCAAACTCGTGAAAGGCAGAGATCTCTGCCTTCACGAGATAAGACATGCATTATTGCGTGCTGTATCGTGCACATATACATTGGTGTTAAGCTTCATACCGTAAACGAAGAAAAGGGACTGCATGAGAGAAAGTTTTGAACCTTAAAAGAATGATAGCCTGGGCGTATCTTGGGCGTTATGATACTTGATATGCGTATTGGAAGACAATTTCGGTTTGGATAAGAGCGAAAACCAACGCTTGGTTTTTATTCTTATCCATATGATGACATCTTTCTGGTGATGTTCGTCTGGCAGCTCGGTATGGAGCGGTTCTACGGGTTGGGATCATCATTGACCTCACGTCACATTAATGATATACAAAGAAAGCCTTCAATGGCACGCATGACTTTATGGACATAGTATTAACGCAAGATTAAATGTCATCTCTAATTCTCACTGTTGGCATTGAATGATGAGTGGTTGGGAGCGTGGAACTTGTCCTTTAGGTCTTCGTTCGGAGAGATATAAGGCTACCCCTTCCACTCTAGTGACCAAAGATCTCTTGGACCGGGGGTGAATCACACTCGCTTATGAATAAGCCTGTGGAAAGACTTATCGAAGAGTATAGTTGGGATCGAAAGCACAAGCAGTACCGTCGTATTTGGTATCGATCCATTATAAATAAGAAGAAGAGGATGGGGTGTGATGTTATGTTTGCAGACTTTCTTCGCAGAGAGATCGCCAGAGAGTAGAAGGCCACCGTTGAAGTCCTAGACGTACAGGACACTGTACTGGGCCCAAAGTTACGAACCTCAACCTGACACAGACGACAAGCTGTTATAAGATGCAACAGAATTGTTGTCCATGCGGAGGTCTACAAGGACAACAAACTTTCTTCCTTTTACACTCAAACATCGCCAACAGAAACGGTCAACTTCCGAATCACGAGAGAGTGAATGTCATACGCAAAGAGAACCCATTGGAAGCGCTAGAAGTCATGTGCTTGCCCTGGAAGTATGCTCTTGAGGAACAGATGTTTGTGCAGTGCTATCGCCGCTACGGAGAATTTCCGGCGGTAGTTCTTACACAGTGGGAGAGAACTCGTAGAATACCCTCTCTTCTAGAAGAAGGAAATGTGGATTTGCCTACTTTCCTCCACGTTGGGAGCGAACCTCCAGCCTTCGAGGTATTGCATCTAGGTCCATACGAATCCAAATCAGGTTAAAGGGTTTGAGTTCTGTAGCGAGGGGCACATGTGGTAGTTGATAACATATAGAGCAAACGCAAGAATACCATGCGTTTCATACACTGACAAACCGGGGAGTTTAGAGAGCACATCCCTCCCCCCGCCCCTCTCTCTTTTCAAGAAACAGTTGAGTCAGTCATATGACAAGAAGCTGAGGAGGTTTGTCCTCGAGGCTTTCGCTTGCACGAGACACGCACGCCAGAAAACGTAACTCGCAAACGTCGGTGTCTTTAGACCAAACAGTGAACGAGACCTTGCACCAAGGGTGTGCAGTCTTCTCTCGTGGTAAGTTGACACCACCACCATTATGCCCCCCCAAAAGGGAGCTTACTGGCTGCACACATGATCGGTGCGTGCCTTTCCATTACCCTCGGAGCAAGTCTTGATGACTATTGCGCGAAAGAGTCATTCTTGGTGTGTCCATTGTAGTATAATCAGTCCACGTGATGCTCATAGACGCTTGCTAGCTGAACATTGTCCCTCATACCATGTGAGTCTCATACTCTGTAACACGAACTCGTTTGTTTCGGCCTCATCGTGGCCGTACGGCGATTAAACAGTTGAGGGTACAGCTGGAAGGCGACACTCGTAGCCGGTACAGCTGCTCCTGTATTTCATCGTTAAACCCGCTCGCGAGATACATGTGCCTCAAGAAGACTGAGCGTTACATTCCACACGAACGCTTGCATACAGCAATAAGTTTTTCGCAAAGGGGCCTGGAGAGAAGGGGAGCTACGGAACGCGCAGGCAGGAAGTGGAAAAGGTGCCCATCCCTCCCTGCGCAGCTTGCATCCATACTCAAACATGGGCGCGCGTATGGGAAACAAAAGAGACAGAGTGTTCTCAGCAATGGCGTGGTATTGTTTAATCGCTCGGGCGCTCGGGCGCTGCCTCCATCACACCATTCCCACAGCGCTATCAAAAAGCACCCCCCCCCCCCCCACACGGCGGATCGCATCAAAATTGCACGGCGCGTCAGCGCGCTCACACCAGTCGCAGCGGTTGGAAGTTCCTCGTCTTGCCACCGGGCGACGGATGCGGTCCACTATACTTGCCGAGCTGCGCCTCTCCATTCGCCTTTGCAAGCTTGGCAAGCAACTCCTGCGCCTTTTGCTTGTTGGCGTCATCGCCCGCCCACGTCCTCAACACGGCCATCTGCAACGCGCGGCCGTACGAGAAGTTGAGGCTCCACGGCGCCTTCTCCGATCCTGGAATGGTGTTCAACAGGTTCAAGTTCTCCGTAGCCTCCTGGTCGCTCATACCGCCCGACAAGAAGTGAATGCCCGGCATGGCAGGCGGCACGCCCCTCATCATGGTCTGCAGGGTGTAGCGCGCAACGGTCTCGGCGTCGCATTGACGGTCACTGTCCGTGCCTGGGTTGACCATATTCGGTTTGAGCAACGAGCCCTCCAGGCAGACGTCGTATTCGTTGAGCGCGCGGAAGGTAAAGCTGAGCACGCGCTCGGTGTAGTAGGCGGTTTCCTCGATGGGGTGGTCGCCATCCAGCAGCACTTCCGGCTCGACGATGGGCACCAAACCATTCGCCTGCGAGATCTGGGCGTACCTTGCCAGCGCGTGGGCGTTCTCCAGAATGGCGGCGTCGGACGGGGCGCCGTCGGCCTTGCCAATCCTCATGACGGCTCGCCACTTTGCAAAGCGCGCTCCCTGCTCATAGTACTTCTTGCAGCGTTCTGGCAGACCGTCCAAGCCGGTGGTGGCGGTCTCGCCCTTGGTGCGCGGCAGCGCGGTGAGCCCCGTGTCCACCTTGATGCCCGGTACAATGCCCTTGGCGCGCAGTATGTGCACAAACGGCGTGCCGTCGTGCGCGTTTTGATAGAGCGTTTCCTCAAACATGATGGCGCCCGCGATGTACTCGCCAATGTCGGCCGTGTACAGCAGCTCGCGCCAGCGGCGGCGGTTGTGCTCGGTGTTCTCCAGGCCAATGGTGGCGAGACGCTTGCCGGTGGTGGAGTTGGACTCGTCGCTGGCCAGAATGCCCGAGCCGCGCGACGCAATGTAGGCGGCGGTCTGCTTGAGCTCCGCGGCGTACGGGTTCTCGGTCTCGAAGACGCCCGCCTCAAACGTCATGCGCAGCGGCGGCGGCGGCGGCGGTGGCGCCGCCGCCGCGCGGCGCGCCCTCGGCGCAGCGGCGCGCGGCGCGAACGCGCTGACGGCCAGCGCCGGGCGCGCGGACGGCGACGCCGCCGCGGCCGGCAGCGGGATGGCGTGGACGAAACAGACAGACATGTCGAGCTGGCGGGGGCGCGGCGCGACGAACGAGGCGACGGCAGCGGCAGCCGCCAAAGAAGAAGAAGCAGGCGGAGGTTGCGCGCGGGCGCAGATGAGTGGCGCGGCGGTGAACGGCGGCGCGGCGCCAACGGCGGCGCGCCAGGTGGCCGGCGGCGCGTCGCACGCGCGCGAAGCGGCGCGGCTCGACGCGCGACGTGGCGCACGTGTGCCGCGCGCGGCTGGAGGCGCGGCGCGCGGCGCGCGGCGGCGCTGATTGGGCGGCGCGCGCGCGCGCCCACGCATGCACGTGCAACGCGCCAGCGCGCGGCAGCGCGCGCGGCCCTCCACGCTCTCGACGCTTCCATGCGGCCATAACTATCGCGCGCATCCGCCGCGCGCCGCCGCCGTCGCCTTGGGAGCCGCCCGCCCGCCCGTTCCGCCCGCCGCCGCCGCCGCCGCCGCCGCCGCCGCCGCCGCCGCCGCAGTTGCCCCGCACATGCAGTTCTTCGACCGCCCGCGCGCGCGCATCGCGCTGCGCGGCTCGTCGAGCCGCCCCGCGACGTCGCAGCAGCTGCTGGCGGACGCCAAGAAGGCGCGCCTGCAGCGCGCGCACGCGCGCGCGCAGCACGCCGCCGCCACCGTGCTTCAGGCCGCGCTGCTGTCGTACCGCGACCGCCGCCTCGTCGCGCTGCAGCTGGCGCCCGCCTCCGCCGCCGCCGCCGCCGCCGCCGCCCCCGCGCCGCGCAGCGCCGACGCCGCCGTGCGCCAGCTGTGCCTCGTCGCCGGCGCGCTGGCGCCGCAGCCGCGCAGCTGCCAGCTGCGCGTCGAGCTGGTGAGGACGCGCGTGGCGGTGCGCGAGCTGGTGCCGCGCTTTGTGCGCGGCCTGGCGGACGTTGTGTGCGCTGCTGACGACGATGCGCGCCTGCGGCAGCAGCTGCGGTCGCTGTCGCCGCGCTTGATGGTGCACGCCGTTGTGCTCATCCTGGTTGTCGTCGACCGTCAACTCCCGCCGCAGTCGTCGGCGCCAGCTCTGTCTCACGCCGCCGCACCTGCGCCCGACGTCGAGCAGCTCCAGTTTTGTGCCCGCGCGCTGCACACCGCGCTCGTGCTGTGTCGCGCGCTAGACGCGCCTTCGTGCTTGCTGCCGGCCGCGAAGAGCGCCCTGTTTGTGCACGTCTTCCATCTGCTCGACACACTGAGCGCCCGCCACATGCCCGCCTCGCTCGTGCACACCCTGGTGCAGCTCGTGGACGTCGTGCTCGATCTACTGGCGCGCCCGGACGTGCACCCCAACCTGGCCAACGTGCTGTACAGACAGTTTGCCGTGTCGGCGCTGTGCGTGCCGTCGTTGCTGCGACTTTTCCCGTTGGCGACGCGTCCGCAGCTGAGGGATTGTATCATTCGCGCGCTGGCCTACGTGCTGCCGCCGCCGTCGGGCGAGGACCACTTTGATTGGCGCTATTCGAGTCAGCTGTCTTCCTTGTCGGAGCGACAGGCCACCATTGTGCTTTCCAATATTTTGCAGGTGCAACATAACTCGTGGAACGTTTCGGACCGACTGGCGCTTAGTGCGCTCACCATGGTCGTGTCTCTGTTGCTGTCGCTGCTGCCAAAGGACGTGATTCTCGTCGACACCAATAACCCGGACGGCGGCGCGGATATGGACGACGATGACGACGACGAGCCGCTGGATGAAAACGCCGCGGCTGAAGCGCTGGAAATGAAGCACGTCGTCCGGCAGTTGAGCGTGTCCATGACCCAAGTCGTATCCGAGGAAAATGTGCGTGCGTTGATGGCCGTTGCCGTCGCGCAGGGGCGCGATGCCATTGTCAGCGTTTGCAAGCTCTTCAGCTTTCTGTTGAGGAAGCACCCCGCAATGACCAGCAGCTTCCAAACAGCGCTTGCCTGCTGGCGTCGACCCAGGTCGGGGCCGAAGGAGCACATCCTCAGGTCGTTGTGGAGAACGTGTCGGCAATCTCCCGCCGCCAGCGACAACCCGCGAAACAGCTCCGACAAGGTGGTGCTCATCAGCCCCGAAACTTCGCCAGTCCTCTTAGTCTTTGCAACTGTTTATTCTTATCTATTGTACATACAGGACGCTGATGAAATGTTTGACTCCGAGTGGCCGTTCTGCCTGGATGAGGTGAGAGACATTGCCTCTGTCATGAAGGACTATCTGTACATGGCCATTTTCGTCAGACCCGTCGGATCGCTGCCGGGAGGTACTGATATCCAAAACGCGACTGTTTTGCGCGACGAACCTGGCCTCATCGAGGGGATTTCGCGCTTGTTATCCCGGCTGCACGCGTGCGACTCACAGCGTGCGTTCCGCACCGACGACAATTTCTGGCTGGCTGGAAGGGGTGCCTTGTCTTCCAGCGCCTTTCTGCAGGATGCGATTGAGGCCGGGCCTGAGGCGCTGTTGCGGGCGCCCAGTGTGACGTCGATCAACGGTATTAGACAGGTGTCTTACGGCACTGGTAGAAAGTCTACTATTAATGGTGCCGCGGAGCTTCTTCGTATTGCGCCGTTCCTCATCCCGTTCTCGTCGCGCGCCAAGATTTTCCAGAACTGGATTGCTGAGGAAAGGAAAAAGGCGAATGGCGGCGAGTTTTTCTTTCCGAATGCTGCTCACCGATTGTCCGTGCGGAGGAACTTTGTGTTTCAAGATGCTTACCGGTTGATGAATGGACTGGGGCCGAGTCTCAAGTCAACGATTCGCGTCAAGTTTATTGATGAGCATGGAATTGAAGAAGCGGGTATTGATGGCGGCGGTGTTTTCAAGGAGTTTATGCATGAAGTTCTAAGAATAGGGTTTTCACCATATCCGTATGGTTTGTTTAAGGCCACCCCGGACGGACGCCTTTACCCAAACCCGGACGCGCCTGTGGCAAATGAAGACTTCAAGGCACAGTTTGCGTTCCTCGGTCGGCTTTTAGGCAAAGCAGTATTCGATGGCGTGCTCGTTTATGTTCCTCTAGCACAGTTCTTTTTGTCAAAGATGCTTGGGCAGTTCAACTATCCGATTGATCTTGGTTCTCTGGACCCAGAGCTGTACAAGAACATGAAATTCCTGAAGAGCTGCGATCCGTCTCTGGTGGAGGACCTCGGCCTGAATTTCACCGTGGCAAACAACGCGTACGGATCAGTCAAAGAAGTTGAGCTCGTCAATAACGGAGGAAACATCCCTGTAACGGGTGCAAATAGAATCGAATACATGCATCGCGTGTCCAACTACCGCATGAACACCCAAATCCGAGAGCAGAGCGAGGCGTTTTTGCGAGGATTCTCAGAAGTTGTTCCGTCTCATTTCATTCGCCTGTTTTCCCCTGAGGAGTTACAACTACTGATATCTGGGAAGACCGGTCAAATAGACCTGCGGGACTTGCAACGAAACACAAATTATTCCGGAGGGTATGATGAGAACACTCCAGTTATCAAATGGTTTTGGGAGGTCATGGCGGAACTCGATCCAGAGGACCAGAGCAAGATGCTCAAGTTTGTAACTTCATCCCCGAGGGCACCTCTACTTGGCTTCTCCTACTTAGTTCCGAGTTTTTGTATCCATCGGGCGGAAGGGGATGTCCGCCTGCCAACAGCGTCAACATGTATGAATCTCCTGAAACTTCCCCAATACAAGTCGCTGGACGTGGTCCGAGACAAAATTCGATACGCTCTCGATTCAAACGCTGGGTTTGATCTTAGCTAATTAAGTGGATGAGTGGGATATTCTCAAGGTTGTATTCTACTTGGTTCATGGTGCCAGAAAGAAGCTTGTGGATGTACATATGGAAGTATAGTAGAAATAGTCTTTCCCTCACAAGAAGCCTGCCCCTCAACGGGGGCTGCGTAACTTTACCGATATCTGGATGTCATAGTCAGACTGTTCCTCTAGAGTCAACAGCTTTGTCGGTGGTGTGTATCTACATTAGATGGTTCCCTTTGCACGAAATAGTGCACATATTCACGCCGAGTGCTTGGGTGGCGTGCTTCAAGGCAAACGAAGACCGGGAACTTGCGATGTCTCTTTGAATAAGGGTCGTGGTCTTCAAATTTTTGAAAACGTGATGGTGGCGGTGTCGAGAGAGCAACCAGCACGAAAAAGCCTCTGCGGTCGTCAACACACAAGAAAGCCAGAGAAGAACGGTGCGTCGCATAAGAAGCTTTCTGCCTTTATACAATTTAGCAATGGTTGTCATTTTGAGTCAAAGCTGTTTGAGTGCGTAAGATGACAACCGCTAAGGCACTTATTGACGGAGTCCGTACGGATAGCAGCAGAACAGTATATTTCTATCACATATTGCGAGTCGGGCATGTTGGGGACCTCCTACGTGCAACCTCAAACTCTTTGGAAGAAGCCGGTTATCTCATCTAACAGCGAGACCTCCATTTTGTAGCTCTGTACTTCAGTCAATCTTGTTATCTTCCCTTGTAGAAAGAGTAAGCAGATATGTCAGCAAGCAATGAAAACCAATCTAAGTCTTTCAACTTTCGAAGGTTTGCCGGAAACACAGGGAGCGCTGCGAGCGAGAAAGAAGCGGTCCATTCCCTTGATGGGAAGCAGCATGAGGCTATCGCTAAGCATCCTGCCAGGCCGCAGACAAGCAGTAGGACGACGGTGAACAACTCAGGTCCGATACCGTGGCCAATGCCTACAAAGATCAACCATGATTCACAAACTCGTCTGTCATCCAAGGGACGAAGCGCACAAGACTCGGAGGGAGACTTCAAGACCCCGCGAACAAAGTTCCTTGCCTCTCAGCATTATCAAAAGTTTTCAACGTCTTCTCAACCGGAGTTCCCTCCCCTTGAAGCTTCTCCAGTACAGGAGGTCTTCGTTGATGATGTTGACATGTCCATAAATGCTTTCCTTGGTAGCGCGCATACCAGAGACCAAGACGCAGCTGCTGCCGTTGTTTCCAAACGAGGATATGAAACGCCCAAAACCCCTGAGGTTGATGTTTCCGCTACGTTCATAGACAGGTATTGCCCCAGCCCAGAGGAGGAAGAAGTGGTGCCATTTTCCGAGCAAGAAAGCGAAACATTCAGGTTTTTGAAGGATGATGAGGTTAGTTCAAGTAGCGAGAAAAGTTTCAAGCTTCCATCTGGTTTGAGGAACTTGTTTGGAGAAGACGGAAGGAATTCATCAGGCCGAAAGTCATCAAAGAGTCGGACACAACGCGGTTTGACCCTCGATTCTGAGTTGTTCTCTCCCATGAAACTTGGCAATGGTTTGGATGAATTCGAAACCAAGAGTGGCGGTAATCGTCGAGGGCTACTTGAGCCAAAAGCATTGAATGCATCATCAGATTCGTCGAAACATTCTGTGTTGCGGAGGCCCATTGGAAGCCGAAGGAAGACAGTTGTTGATCTATCAAAACCGCCACTACCTGAAGTTACTTCTTCGGGATCGGCAAGCCGAAAGATAGAGGAATCAAGTATCCCACCCGAAGAAGAGGTGGAGAGACTGAAAACAAGCCCAGATAGCAGCAAGTCTACCGAATCATCCGAGGAACAAGTCAAAGTCGTGTCTCCGTTGGTGACAAAAGGTGTGATAATGCGAGCCCAAACTCACAAGACCAATGTAAATGGAATTCGCAAAGCAGAGACCGGGAAGATTATGAGTCGGGAAGAGTTGATTGGGGATCGCAAAACAGTATATCTTCGGGATAGTCCAACTCCAAAGTCTCTCAACCCTGCCTCGTTCAGCGAGGATGATGATGGGCTGACAAGGAAACAATCCACACTATTCCAATATTCTAGCTCGGAGAGTGATGGAGGAATACCGAACACCAGTGTTCACAAGATTGATACTGATGATGGCACCTTCCTTGGGGAAAAGGAATCGTTGAGCTACATTTATCAAGAAGTGCAAAGCAGCAGTAGTTCGAAGTTTTCGGAGAATGGGAGCTCTTCTGGGCTTGTGAATCGACTCGGTTCAAGCTTCAAGAAGGCCAAGAACGTAGTGGCGAGAAAATCTCTGACAGATATTCCTGAGCTCGACAATACGGATATGGTTATTGCAGGAACAATTGACGAAGCTGTGTGTAAGATTTGCTACGTATGTAGAAAGAAGCTGGGATGTAGAGTGTTTGTCAAAAACACTGGGAAGAAAATTAAGGTTGAAGCCGATGACCGTGAGAAGAATTATTATCTGAGAGCTTCTTTGTGTGTCACTCAACTTGGAGGGGAAGAACCCGCATGTGCTATCAACATTAGACAGAGTAGAGCGGATGGGATGAAGACGAGTTTTGCCACTTTATGGGATTTCTATCAACGCCTGGAGAAAGGTATGCGCGAGTTAGAAGCGGGAAACAGTCAATAGAACGTTTTGTGCTATTGCGAAATGTCGGGGGTTATTTACACTTATGAACATGAGGGCGTGTGGCAGCAGGGAATGTCGTAGCTTGTGAGTACAAAATGAAAACAGACGACGCATAAAACGCATTAAAACTATAACGCTGTGCTTTGATACTGAGGACGCAATATCAACGTGAATCATCTATATATATCCCGAAGAAGACGTTTTGTATCGATTCAAAACTATAGTCATCAGACGATTAGTTAAAGCGAGCCATATTGTTAGAGCGGAAGCAAAGAAGGATTCCAGAATACATACAAAGCTCTCCAGGGTCAAAAGAGTTAGCTCAGCAGCAGAATAAGGATAACGGCGATGACCAAAGCCACCGTTATCAGAGCAGCGAAAAAGAAACGCTTATCCCGTTCATGCCTCTTCTTGGTCTTCTCCAACTCTCGCTGCGCTCGCTCTACATTTACCGCGGAGTCGGACACGGCCACTTCCACATACTCCACCTGCGAACGTTGGTCTCCAACCATAACGGCAAGATCCTTGAAGATGGAACTCACGTCGTCAACGGCGGTCTGCACCTCAGCCAAGACGTGGTTTGTCTCCCTGGCCAGGCTTTGATGGGCGGACTGCTCACGGAGAGTGGCGCGCTCCCTCTCCGTGCGTTGCGCACTCTGCAACAAAGGGTCTGTTTCAGATGCAATGCGAAGCGCCTCGCGCTCCTGTTGCAAAGCGGCCTCATTCTCTTCTTGGCGCCGACTCCGTTCCTCCGCATGCGCCTCCTGAATCGATTCGACATACTGCTTCTCCGCTCGAATACTCTGCTGCAAAGCGTCCGAGAACTCATCCAAGTGGAACTGAAACTCTCTCTTCGCCGTGCTTGCGTTCTGCACAATCTGCGCCGAGGCGGCTGCCAATCGCGTATCAATGGCAGTTACCAAGCTCGCGGCCGCGCGCGCAATCTGGCGGTTCTGCTCACGCAGCGCGCGTACTCGCTTGAGGTCCGGCGGCGCCTGCGGCTGCGGGTCGAGCAACGCTTTCGTGGTGTCTCTTAGCGCGGCGTTATTAGCAGCAAGCGGTTTTAGCAAGCGCTGTAGCTCGGAGATGGCCGGCGCGGACTGCGCGTCGGCAGCAGGAAACGTCAACGAGACATCGCCAAAAGACATTTGAATGACGACGCCGAGCGTGGTGAAGAATAAGCGCGGCTCGACACACCCGAAGGGCGCTATATATACCTTCGTATAGCCACGAAGAGGGGGGGTGAGGGGGGAGTGGCGGGGGAGAGTCAAAACGGGGAGAGTGCAGGCGGTGGTGACGCAAGCCGAACACAAACACGGCCGCCAACGAGCGATTTTCGCGGTCACGTGCGCTACGTGTGCGCCACACCATACGGCCGTCACAGCGAGGGTGTCACGTCACATCGGAGTTCTCACATCGGTGCCGACTCCCCGTCTTCTCCCCTGTTGCCGGCTCCACTATCGCCAAAGGCCCCGTCGCTACCGTCAGCAGCTGCCCCAGCAGGCTGCGAGCCCATGCACTATACTCGCTGCGACAAGATTTCAAGTACGTCTGGTACTCCCTTACGTGTTTAAACGGTGTTCTAAGCTACACATAGTAGTAAGCTCTACGCGAGATGTTCATCCGATAACTACATCCCCACCTCTATATATAAGTCTGTATTGGGTCTTCCCATTAATACACTACATGCGCTGACACTTTCTACAGTTTGTGTCGCCGCACATCGCGTTCCCAAACCCGTAGCCGATCCACAATGTTCGGTGTTAGCAGTTGACGAGTGGACAAGATGATGAAGTCCAAAAAGAATGCGGCCACCATGATGACAAACGCTGCCAGGTAGAATGTTGGCGAAGAGAACAACATTCGCAACTGTCCTTCCATAGGGAATTCATCGAAAAACACGATAGACAGCGGCGGAACAGCAATGAACACCGCCACTGATAAAACCATCAGTAGCAAAACAATCCAGTTCAGCGTGTGCGAATGCAACAGAATCTTGAACAGAGTCATCAATGTCACGATAGTTGAGTTTGCCAGTCCTACAAGGAAAAATCCACTGTCTCTGCCGTCAGTGAAAGCAATTCTCAAGTAACCAAACAGCAGGTACACCCCAAAGAACACTATAACTGCATGCCAAAGGCCATACAGAATTGTGTACTCTAAGAAGCTCCTAATCGAAAACAGCTTCTTGTCCCGATTTGAACCGTATACAGAAGGGAATCGGATAGCAGTGGCCTCATCCACATCCCTCTCAAAAATACCGTATAAGAAAGGCGATGCAGATGTCACAATAACGTTGAATGCTTGAGTAATCCATTGGTTGTTGAACGTGACACCACTGGCGAACGAAAACGCCTGGAAAAGAACTTGAGTAAGCGTGAAGAAGATGTTCTTGTAAAAGCTAAGGTTAATCATTCCAGCAGTTCTGACAATCGAAAAGCGCCCATGCAAAGCGGTCAGTCGAAGCAAGTGTTTGAACTCGCCAACGGCATAGTCAGCTGACCTTGCTGCCTGCGTTCCTTCCTTTCCATAGATTCCGACACCGACATGCGCTTCTTGAATCATGGATACGTCGTTTCCACCATCGCCAATAGCCAGCGTGATCGACTTCCTCTCTTCTCTCACAAGACGCACCACAAGCGCTTTTTGCAACGGAGTCACACGACAGCAAATCACTACCTTTGTGTGATCTGATAGAAGCATGAACAATTCAGCATGATCTTCGATCGCAAAACTCAACGATTTTCCGTCAATAATGACACCCAGCTCTTTCTCTTGCACCTGCTTCGATTTGCTGCGCATTGAGAATCGGCGTGCAAGACTTGCGACAGAAGAACTTCTTTGTCTCTCGAAATGTCGAGGGTCGACGTCTAAGGTATGTCTCTCCAAAGTTCGGTTCAATTGATCTCCGATATCCTTCGAGTTGGACCCCTTAATGTGAACAACGTCCATTGCACGATCGAGTAAGTTGGCTGAGTACCCAATATTCTCGGCTGTCTCACGCTTGTCACCGGTGAGAACCCACAACTTCACCCCAGCTTCGCGCATGAACTTGATTGTTTCTGGTACTTTGTCCTGTAACTTGTCCTCAACAGCGGTTGTCGCGATGAATTGTAGGTCAGTTTCGATTTCAGCGCTTACGGCAGACACCTTGGCCTCACGATCATCCAGAGAATTGCTTGCTTGCTGGAACCTTTCAAACCACGGCGAGAACTCCTCCTGCGTGAAATCGCGGTACGCAAAGACTAGAGTACGCAATCCTTCTTTCGCAAACTCGTCAATGTGGTTCTGGACTTCATCAAGGTTAATGTTCTTTCTCAGCAAAGGAATCATGATCGTATCAGCGCCCTTCGTGAACATTCGGATCTTGCCATCAGGGAGCTTGAGAATCATACTCATTCTCTTTCGGTCTGAGTTAAACTCTAGCTCTCCCAAGACGGAATAACTCTCCTCTGTATCGAAGTGCTTGATGATTAGCTTGTCGAGCGTTCGTTGAAGAAGGGCAATACCGTATTCCCGAGCGGAAGTAACTAAGGCCACCTCATCGGGACTTTGTCCCTGATAGGAAGGCAGACCGTCGCCGCTTCCATCACTCTCACCGCTTGCCTCGTCAGTCTTCCCGCCACCGCTGTTCCCCTTCGACCTGCGGAAGGGATTTCTCTTCTTTCTCTTTTCGTCATCGCTTTCTTCCGGCGATTGGTCGTCATCTGACTTTGGTTCTGGTACAACGCTATGGGTTAAAGCCATCGCAAGTAGTAATAGCTTCACCGGTTCCACGTTGCGTCTCACAGCGTCATGCATCGCCCGTTTCTTCTTGCGAATGTTGTAGATTTTACCACCCGCCGAACAGGCGATGTATCGCATTTCATTCTCGGTGAGAGTGCCTGTTTTGTCACTCAGAATGTGCTCAATCTCACCCAGTGTTTCGTTGAGATTGGTAGCACGCGCAACCACCGATCTGCCCTTCGTCTTCATCCTGAAATCAGCAGACATGAACAACGCCTGAATGACGCGAATGAACTCGAGCGTCACAAACAGAGAGACCGGAATAAACGTGGAGAACAGAATTACAAACGTTCCCAAACTCCTCGCGAACGTAGCACCAGCACCACGGGTACGAAAGTCGCCCATGTACCACTGGCCCTCACCTTGGTCGCCTTGCAAAATAGCGGCGGCACCAGAAGTGGAGAACACCAAGACGGCCAGAATGATGAAGAGTATGAATACAATCCAGTTGAGCTTCCTCTCCACGTTACCCATCTTACTTGGCGGATTGCGCATATTTAGCGCAACCTTGGTGTCGAAGCCAGTGTACACGGCAATGCCGTACACATAATCAGTGTTCCTAAGAATGCTTCCACGAAGCAGAAGATTGGCAGCGCCAAGCGGAGCAGCCTCCTCGCCGTCCAGCATGATGGACGCCTCGAACTCGTGGAGCGCGGTGGCAGGCGCCTGCGCGCGAATCTTGCCGCGAACGCTGAAGAGCTCGGAGGGGTTCCTCAAATCGGCAGTGGGCGAGGCGCACACAATTCGCTTGAGGTTGGACTCTCCGTCAAGGTTGGCCGTGGACACATAGGCCACTCCACCATCGCCAGAGGAGAAGAGAGGGACCATATCACACGGAAACACGCTTCCCTTTCGCACGAGCACAATGTCGCCGACGGCGATGTTTCGAGAGGCGACGACGCGGTGGTTGTCCGGCTCGAGACCGAGCTTGACGAGATTTTCTGTAACGGCCTTGGAGACGAGAGATACTTGGCGGTCGACGGTGCCTGTCTTCATGGGCACTCTGGCCATAATCAGCTGCTTCTCGGCGTTCTGGCGACGGTCTTCCGCAGAGCGCTTGCCGTCATCATACACGTCGCGAGCAAAACCAAAGCCGACAACAATGAGCAACGGCAGCACGTTGGCCACGGGCGAAGAAGGGGAGATGCCGGGGATGAAGGAGATGATGGCGATGGTCAAAAAGTAAAAGTTGGCGACGCGGCGAAACTGCTCGAACAACGCCTTTGGGATCATGTTGAGCGGCGTGTACTTTGCCGAGCGCAGCTGGTTGGAGATGAAGTTGCGCGACAGGTTGGTGTCATGGTCGTTGATGCGCACGTAGCGAATGCCGCTGGCATGGTCGGCCAGCTCCTCTGGCGACAGCTGCGAGCCGCGCTTGGAGAAGAGCGAGCGCGAGCGCGCGATGGACGGCTGCTCCGCGTCGAGCGCCGCCTGCGACGGCTCGCCGTCGCGTTGCATGGTACGAGGGCGCGGCGCGCCGGTGGCTACGCGCGGGCGGGCGGACGTACTCGACAGCGAGGGGGGGGGGGGGGGGGTGTGGGGTGGGGGGTGGGAGGGGCGACGGGGCTGTGACGCGGGCGCAGCACGAAATGCAGCGGGGCGTCCGTGCCGGGCACGAAAGTTTGTTGACGCTGCGGCGAGCGGCGCACGACGTGCCCCGCGCGCGCGCGTATGTATAGCGCGTGCCGGGATGGGGGGGAGGAGGGGGGGGGTGTGTGCGGGCGCGCGGCGCGCCGAAAGAGGCGGCGATTGAGCGCGCGCGCGTTGTGCGTAGCGCGTGCAGGGGCGGCGGCGCGCCGCATCGGCGCCATCGGCGCGCGCGGCGAATTGCTGACGCGCGATATTTGGCGCCAATGGGCGGCCGCGGCTGTTTGCGCGTGACGTGGCGCGCGCCGCGCCGGCGCTGCTGGCGGCGGCGCCGCGGCTGACGTTGCCGGCGCGCGTCGCGCATGGCGGCGGCGGTTGGCGCGGCGCCATGCGCCGCCACGCCATTGGCTGCGACGGAACATGCGGCGACGTGCCGTCGGCGCCGGCCGTGCGACACAGCTCTCGCGCCGCGGCGCAGCCGCCGGCTGCGAGACGTGCAGCCGCCGGCTGCCGCAGCGACGGCCGCCGCCATGGCGAAGACGGTGCTCATCACGGGCGCCACCGACGGCATCGGGCTGGAGACCGCCAAGAAGCTCGTCGCGCTCGGCCACTCGCTGCTCATCCACGGCCGCAACGACTCCAAGCTGTCGCACGTCCAGACGCTGCTGTCGCGCATTCGCGGCGCCAGCGCCGTGGAGGTGTACCGCGCCGACCTGTCCAGGCTGCCCGAAGTAGAAGCCATGGCGGACGCTGTATCGGGAAAGCATACCTCTCTGGACGTGCTCATCAACAATGCAGGCGTGTACAAGGCGGCAAGCGCGGTCGCAGCCAATGGCATGGACCTGCGCTTCGTGGTCAACGCCGTCGCGCCATACCTGCTGACCAAACGGCTGCTGCCGCTCATGTCTGCCCGCAGCCGCGTCATCAACCTCTCGTCGGCCGCGCAGGCGCCCGTCGACCTGCGCGCGCTTTCTGGCGCCGTGCGCCTCAGCGACGGCGCCGCGTACGCGCAGAGCAAGCTCGCGCTCACCATGTGGTCCGTGCATATGGCAAAGCAGATCGGCAAGAATGGCGCTTCGGTCATTGCTGTCAACCCTGCGTCCTTTCTGGGCACCAAGATGGTCAAGGATGCGTATGGTGTTGCCGGCAAGGATATGTCCATCGGAGCGGACATTCTTGTTCGCGCCGCGCTCAGCGCCGAGTTTGCAAACGCTTCAGGCCGCTACTTTGATAACGATCAGGGCAGCTTTGCGCGCCCGCACCCAGACGCGCTTGTTGCCAGCAAGAACGAAAAGCTTGTGCACGCAATCGACGCTTTGTTAGCACCGGGCAAGGACTGAATTCTAAATGCTCTGTTATCACTCAGCGTATCTATATGGCTACAACAACCATGACTGTGTATCTCTGACCCAAACAAGATTCAAGTACCGTTCTCTATATACATAATATTCTTCCACCCCGAGAGTGCCGCACAATACATACCGCAACTGTCCATCAACGCTTGATCCTACGTGCCTCATCTGTTCTCAATTCGTTGTTTCTCCTAGAAGACGCCCTACCACAGCATCCTTGCTGCATGTGAATGGGCAACACCAGTTGGTCATCAAACGATCTCAAAGCTCAGCTACCACTCGGAACTGCGGCAAGAAACTCCTTTTCCGCCGCACCCACTTCGGACCGTTCATTCTGCCAGCCAGTAACAAATATGAAACTCCCCATACGAACACCTATATGTCTACAACCGTATGCATTCAGTGAATGTGACCCCATACACAGGTCAGAAGTACGCCCTTCTACGGGTGCGTCAACTTGCTGATAGAGCTCAAGTCTGGCAAGAGCCGCATCCGCGTCGTTTGTCCGCGCCGGTCCATCAACCGCAGCGACGCGTCGTCAAAATCTGCTTTCACGCCGTTGCTGTTCAGCAACATGAGTAAATCTTTCCGGCACCACTACATACTGATCTGCACCGTCTCGGCACCCTTCCCTCTCGATCGCGTTGCGCTTCTTGTGTTTAAGCATTCTATTAACCCTCCACATTTGCACAGTCAATGCAATCACAGCCAACACAAATGTACACGACGGAATGATAGCCAATACCGTCACGGTAGCCACCTGTTCAACCAATTCCGTCGTTTGCTGCGCCAAAACCGTCTCCCTCGTACGATTATCCGAATTCAGACGAGCTTCCTTGATATTATCTCCCCGCATTTTTTCTCCACCTCCTCGTTTTCGCTACCGTATACATACCCTTCGTGAAACGTTCTAAGCAAGAATCGTAACGATCTTTCTCCGCATGGAACTTGATTGCGTGGATCGAACCGACGTCTGCTCAACGGCATCCGTGCCTCCATTCTCCAACGTCTCATCAGGAGGGAACCCCAACGATACCCTCAAGTTATGAACTGCATGTATCACACATGCAACCGCCGTACAACTGCTCTCACAATCATCTTCCTCAAACAGTTGCATACATGTATATGCATCGTCCCTCGTATTATTTGTTTCTGAGACGATCTCGTGTTCGAAATCAATGCGTGGCATAAAACGAATTCCCGTATCTCAATCTACTATGATAGTTTATATCCGGTCGGACTCTGTCCCATAGAGCCCGTGCTCGTAGCGGAGCAGTAAACAGTCTGTCACCGTGCTTGCCCACGGCTGGCATCCAAACTTCGACTACTCTCGGGCCAGGCATAGCAGAATCACAAAAGAAGTATGTATTATCTATTCAAAGAAACTGCTTAGCTATCTTCCCTCCCGTACACATGTAGTATGAATTAATCACAGGCTCAAATGTGGGATCGTTTCCGCTGTCGTTCCCGGAACGAGCAAAAGTTGCCCTTTCCGATACGCCGTCCTTCGCAAGCAGTAGTGACTCTATTGGTTCTTCCCTCAAGCGCACAACCCTTCAGATGTAGGATTGTCTTGCGTGCCTCTGTCCCTGCTTCCTTGCCCATTCCTAGGTCGAGGTCGAGTGTTATTAGCCAATCGACCCTCCTTCAGGACGTATGAACAGTTCCACAGTGTCCGTCCGTTCCATGCGTCAGTCGGTGTTTTCACGTAAAGTTCTGTCGACGAACTGTAGAACTCAGCGAAGGTTTCCATCACAATCACCAGCAACCCGAGTGCGCTATCATGTACACCAAACTACGGTGATGTCCATAGTATGTTGAATGCAAGGGTAGAATCCCTAATCGATCTTGAGTCAAACAGCGAAACCCTTTCCTTCTCAAGAACCTTAAGTGAGGCCATGTTCCGAACCAACGCATCCCCAAAATCTCTGGTACAGTATCGGCAAAGACATGAGGTTCAAACATATGAACACAAAAAGATTCGATATCGGCTCATCAACTTAGGTAATGAGGTCTGGTAGGCCAGTGAAGCCGGAGCTCACTTTTCATGCGATAGCCGTTTTGCATTCCTCTGGCGTTGCAACTTTTCACACTGTGTGGAAGTTCACAGTTTCTCGAAGTTTGGCTCGTAAACGAGGCCGCATGATTTTGAGATTTTGCCTTCGTAGCGCCTTGCTGCCTGCCAGTTGCAGGAGTATCTATCATGACTTCGGACGAGCCCTCAAAGGTCACCGATTCACCGAACCAACTCAAACTTCTGGTCTCCATTTCTTAGTGCTCAAATTACTGTGCCTATTGCCCAGTCGAAACTAGCAGTTCATCTTTCTGCAATGTCGTACCATGCCTCTTCCTCGAAGACACCACGGTACCGCATCTTCCTCAGTCACGCCGGCGAAGACAAGGAAACGATAGCTCGACCATTGTATGAGCGCCTTAAAAGCCATGGTCTCTCCGTTTTCCTCGACAATGAGTCCTTCCGTCTCGGCGATGATTGCCCCCAAGTCATGGATGAAGCAATGAAAACGGCGCCCGTCGGCATCTTCATCATAAGTCCTGAATTCGTGGCCAAAAAGTGGCCCATGCGAGAACTTTTAACGTTTGTTAAACGCTATGACGACGCCGTGGCCAACAACAAGACGCAACCATTGCTTATCCCGGTTTTTTACCGCTTTACCACTCGACAATGCCGCGATCCAAACATTTACAAAGATTACATTGACCTTTTTCATCAATGGCGCTTCTTTGAACGTGCATCGGCTGGCGAGATACTTCTTAAAGATGTAAAGCATGCATTGGATACAGCGGCAAAGGTATGGAGCATCGAAAACGAGGCTGGTGCAAGCAATTCCGATCGCCCGAACATGCGGGTTACCAGAAATGCTTTCCTCCACGACATTGAGAACAAGATTTTGAATCGCCTTGAAATTGAGGTGCCTCACTTTGGGGGCATGGGCCATATAGATTTACCTGGCCAGCCTACGAAAGGAGATGTGTACACTCCATGCAATATGGCGCCCCCGAATCTCCCGCGACTAACCCTGGACTATGATTCTCTGACTACATGCGAGGGACGATTGAAGAGTGCTGTTTTAAGTCAAAGCGGAAGCAGAATAGTGGCTGTTATAGCTACTGGAAAAGGTGGAGTTGGGAAGACATGCGCTTTACGAGGACTTGCCGAAAACCGCGATATAAAACGTGTGTTTCCAGACGGTGTTCTTTACATTCAGCTTGGAAATGATGCCACGGTGTCGACTGTTATTAAAGAAATAGCAAACATTGTTGACTGCACAGGGGGTTCCAGGTTGGCAAATGTGATATTGACCGCCAAAACTATTCGAAAGGCTTCCCAGAAGGCTTTGCAATGGTTTGGTTCACATTCGTGCTTATTTCTTGTAGATGATATTTGGAATGTTAATGGAATGGATTCTAACGTTTTAACAACTCTTGGGCTCATGGTGAACACGAAGAGTAGAATGGTGTACACAACTCGAGACAGAAATTTCTTGAAGAGAGCCGATACAGTGATTGAGTTCATGGAGAAGGAAACATTTGGAGAACTGTCGCGTCGAATGTTGATGACGCACGCCGGATTTGATGAATCTACTGTGCTAAACTGTGAGAACAAAAGGGCCTTTGAGTATTTTCTGAAATTGTGCAGCGGACTGCCGCTGGGGTTCGGCATTATCGGCAGTTGCGTTCTAGAGATTACAAGTGAATGCTCGTCTAGGGAAAACGCATGGTCAGAGTTCTATTGTGATGTTGTATCGCGACAAAAGGACCTGATGAAAGCTAATGCAGAAACATACGGTACACTACCAAGGATTGTGGATTTATCTCTTCACGTGCTTGAAAAACGTCATGGGCATGGAAAGTTTTGGTATTGGTTTCGTGCGATGTGCGTGATTCGAAAGCAACAATCTGTACCAATAAAGATGCTTCAAAAGCTGTGGAACTTGAACACGCTGCATGAAACGAGAAGTGTGGTGGAATCATTTGCTGGAGTTTCACTTTTGCAAAAGACAAGAGCTGATGGTGTGATATATGTGCAGCTGCATGACTTAGTTCTGGATATTGCTAATAACAAAACCAGGAAAGAGAGCGGGACGAAGGCTTTCTTTCAAAGACTTGTGCACAGTTACATGCATTCTGACGAAAGACGTACTGGAGGTAAGGCAGTAACATATGCGAAGAGAACTGTGGAGGGTCTTGCTGAAAATGATGATGCAATGAGCAGTGCAGTTGGTTCCAAAAGACCGCTAGGATCAGGAATGAGGAAGCAGCATCAAACTCTAGCTCTGAAGCGCACTCGATGCGGAGATGGCTCATCTGTTAGACAGCAACTTGAGAGCATTTTGGAGGATGATGCAGAGCTTACATCACAAGCAGAAGATCATTTTGAGCGAGCGGCTGAAGAAAAAACGACAGCGAAGGCTAGCAAGCTAGGTGCTACATGTTCGCAATTGTGTTACGCGTGGTGGAATGTTGAAGATGATGGGTACATACACGACAATGTTTGCAGAATACTTCTAAGCGCAGGTTATGATGATCAGCTACTTTGGCTGTTGTCTCAACCCCGGTGGATCGTGAAGCGACTTGTCAAGGGAGGAATCAGGAGTGTAGATCTGGACTTGGATCACGGAAAGTCAGTATGCCGCGATCAGTGTACGGAAACGACCATCCATGAAGAGCACTTGCAAATGATTGGCCGAGCTGCTAGGAGGGCCGCATTTTCTGTGAGCCGGAACCAGTGCCTGGAAGAAGGCTGGTTTCAAGTGCACGGTCGGTTGCTGTGGCACGCAACGCAGAACCAGTTGACGAGAGATTTCGTAGATAGGATGGAAAGGTGTGCACCGAGACCATGGCTGAAAGCGTCTGAAGGGCTGCTGGAACAGGCGGGTGCTTGTGCTGTACAAGTTATCAGCCGTGTATATAGAGTGGAATGCATGCGTATGGAGTCTGAAGCTACATGGGTGTTGAGCGTTAGCAATAATGACAACGACCAGTCCATGTATGTGGGAAGGCACGACACGTCAAGCGAACACTACGAGGAAAAGGAACTCGAGAAGCCCAAAGAGTCGTTAGGCACAGGTTTTTGTTCTTCGTTCTTACCAGATCAACGAAGAGTTGTGACAGCTCACAGAGTTCTATACTTGACAGCCGAGGAACGCAATCGCATTTATGTATGGAACAGACAAACAGGAGTTTGTGAGGAAGTTGTAACACACTGTTGTGCGAATCACGCCAACTATGTCGACTTTTGCGCGGATGGGACTCTGCTTGCATGCGAGACTTGGGAGCACACCGTTCAGATGTGGAACACACTTGGCGGATACGCCGTCGGACTGCCGCTCCGCGGTCACACAGGCTCGGTAAAGTGCGTAGATCTGAGCGCGGATCGCACGCGCATCGTGTCTGGCTGAGCTGACAGGACGGTGCGTATGTGGGACGCTCTAAGCGCCTTCCCCGTCGGAGAGCCGTTCTACGGTCACACAGGTGAAGTAATATGCGTGGCTGCAAGCGTGGACGGTAGTCGCATAGTGTCCGGATCAAAGGACGGAACCGTTCGTGTGTGGAATGCTGAAAGCGGAAGTTCTGTTACGTGGTCGCTTCATGGTCACACAGACATGGTGACGAGCGTGGCACTGAGCGCAGACGGCACCCGCATCGTGTCAGACTCAACGGACGCAACGGTGCGAGTGTGGAACGCTCAAAGAGGCAGCGCCATCGGGCAACCGCTCCGTGGTCACAAAGACGCGGTTTGGCGCGTTGCTTTGAGCGCGGATGGTACTCGCATTGTGTCAAGTTCAGACGATGGCACCATGCGCTTGTGGTTGAGCCCTGAAAGCGAAGGCATGGTAGAAGAACCACCCCAAGGCCGCAAAGACGAGGTACTTGTACACCATGTGGCTACGAACGCGGACGCCACTTGCATCGTGTCATGGTCTGTGTATGAAACGATGCGGGTGTGGGACGCTCAAAGCAACAACGCCATCGGGAAACGACTCAGAGGTCACACAAAAGGAGTTTCGTGTCTTGCTATGAACACAGAAGGTACTTACATCGTTGCAGGCTCCTGGAACGGGAAAGTGCGTGTGTGGGACTCTGAAAGCGGCAACGCCGTCGGGCAGTTTCTCCAAGATCAGCGAGAGTATGTGAAGTGTGTGGCTGTAAACGCGGACGGAACTTGCATCGCTTCAGGCTCCAGGGACGGATCTGTGCATGTATGGGACGCTGAACACGACGAAGCCGTCAAGCATCATTTTCATGGTCACACCGAAAGCGTGTACTGTTTGTGTGTAAACGCGGATGGCACGCGCATCGTGTCAGGCTCCGCAGACAAATCGGTGCGTGTATGGGACAGTATAAGCGGCGAGGCCGTCGGGCAGCCGCTCCGAGGTCACGCAGGCGGGGTGCTTCGTGTCGCGGTGAATGCCGATGGCAGCCGTGTTGTGTCGGAAGACGCAGAAATGCAACGGCTTTGGGCGTTGAACGGCGACGGCAGTGCATGCGTGCTCACGTCTTGTGACGCGGCGTGGCAGCGTACGATCGACCCGCTGCAGCTCACGTGGTATTGGAACTCACGGTGGGCTCCATCGCAATTTGCGGTGCGCGACGTCGCGGAGGACGGTTCTGATATTGTGCTGGGCACCTGCGAACACCGGTTGAGCAACATCCGCGGTGGTGATTTGTACTTGACGGAAGACTTTCGGTCGTGCCGTATTGTGCGCTGACTTTCCGAGCGGCCATCTCTTCCCATGCGTGGCGCGCCATTCGCTCTAGCCTGTGGTATAGTACGTCGCACGCACTATATCACAAAGCCTACCATTCTTCTCATGGCCTTTGCACCGCCAGTCGTGGCGTCGGAGAATATCAAACATTGTAGCCAAGCGCGACGCGCGATTACCACGAGGACAGGACGGGGCTCACGATCCGCGCATTCACTCACCGTAACAGCTTCTCGGCAAGCTGCGTGCTTTTTCTGTCTTATGTTTTTGTTCCTCTTTTGCCATGTTCTGGTTCCCATGCTGCCCACCTGCTGGACTGACTGGCCTGATTGCAAGTGGGAAGACATGAGCACGACGCTCCGACACGACTATTTCACCACGATCGTTATGGATTTCATGCTGTGTCTCTACCATAGTTGCTGCTCTCTGCCACAAATTGGGCATGCAAACTTTGTGCGGCGCAAACTCGGCGCCAGAAGGGAGTTGCAAGTTGCATTTGCTCGCTCATGCGTTCATTGCGCATTTGTAGCTCGCTGTAGCTCGCTGATGTAAATGCGCCGCAGGGCCACACGCCGTCAATTCATTATGCGCGTGAGATGCGGACACGCGGTAGACAACATCGATGGTGGTGTTGCGTACTTGACGGGGGATTTGCGATCCTGTCGCATCGTGCGATGAGCTTTGAAGGCGGCTTTCTGTTCTCGTTTGGATATTGAGGTCTCAGAGCATTTGCTCGCTGATGCGGTTCAGTGCGCATTTGACGCCAATGCAACGATGTAGCTCGCTGTAGCTCGCTGTAGATACAGGGGTCGCTCGCTGATGGGAGTGCGCCGCAGGGCCACGCGATCCATTCATTATGCGCGTGAGATGCGGACACGGCTGGGGTGGCGTGCTTGGGCGCGCAACTGGAGCACTTGAGCTCAAGTGCTCGCGAAAGCGCCTGGTGGCGATCAAACAAGCGGAAAAGCGTTTGCTCGTAGATGCGGTTTGGGCGACTTGTCGTCGTCGTCGTCGTCGTCGTCGTCGAAGACGGTGGATGGCAGCTGCTGTGCTGGCCGCGGCGAATGGCGAACCAATGGCGAAGGAGCTGCGCGCGTTTTGGCGCCAAAAAGGGAGGCTGGCGCGGTCTTACAGTGAAATGCGCGCCGCGCCGCGCGGCGCAAACTGCGCGCGCGCCGCCGCGCGTTGATCCGGCGCGGCGACAGCAGCAACACCAACGACGACGACGACGACGCTTTTGGCGCTTGGTTGTGGATGATGAAGAATGATCGCCGCGTCGGAGAAGAGGAGGCGCGCGGCGGCGCGCGCCAAGACGCGCAGCGGCCGGTGGTGGCGTCGGTGGCCGCCGCCGCGCTGCCGGCGCCCGGCGCCGGCGCGCCGATCGCTCGCACCGGCGCGCCCGGGCTGAATGAGCGGCCGCAGCAGGCGGCGCGCGTGTTCTGCGCGGAGGACGACGAGCAGCTGACGTGGTGGCAGCACATGGCGGCCGGCGCGGCGGCGGGCATGAGCGAGCACCTGGTGATGTTCCCGGTGGACACGCTCAAGACGCGCATGCAGTCGTACGTGGCGCTGCGCGAGGCGGCGCCGGCGGGCATGCTGCGCGCCGCGCAGGCGGCGGTGGCCGAGGGCGGCTACGGCGCGCTGTGGCGCGGCGCGGGCGCGGTGGCGCTGTCCGCGGGCCCCGCGCACGCGCTGCACTTTGCGACGTACGAGGCGCTGCGCGCGGCGCTGCCGGCGCGCGAGCGCGACGGCGGCGGCGCGCGGCCGGCGGCGACGGCGGCGGCGGCGGCGGGCGCGGCGCTGGTGAGCGACGCGCTGATGACGCCGCTGGACGTGGTGAAGCAGCGCATGCAGCTGAGCGGGCGCGGCACGTACCGCTCCGTGCTGCAGTGCGCGGCGAGCGTGTACGAGCTGCACGGCGCGCGCGCGTTCTACGCGGGCTTTGGCGCCACGCTGCTGATGAACGTGCCGTTCAGCGCGGCGTACTTTGCGGCGTACGAGAGCGCCAAGCACGCGCTGCTGGCGGCGCGCGGCGCGCGCGGCGAGTTTGACGCGCGCGCGCACTGCGCGGCGGGCGGCGTGGCGGGCGGCGTGGCGGCGGCCGGCACCAACGCGCTGGACGTGGTGAAGACGCGGCTGCAGACGCAGGGCGAGGTGGGCGCGCGCCGCTACGGCGGGCTGCGCGACGCGCTGCGCGTGATTGCGCGCGAGGAGGGCGCGGCCGCGCTGCTGCGCGGCGTGCGCGCGCGCGTGCTGTTCCACGTGCCGGCCGCCGCCATCTGCTGGACCACGTACGAGTTTTGCAAGCACGCCATGGGCGCGCGCGCCGCCGCCGCCGCCGCGTAGGCGCGTAGGCGCGTAGGCGCGTAGGCGCGCGCGCCGCCGCGAGCGTCTCGCGCGCAACGCGCGCGCGCAGGGGTGGCGGTGGCGGTGGCGGCGGTGCGCGGTGGCGCGGGTGCGCGCGTGCGGACGCCGTGGGCGCACGCCGCCGCCGGCGCGCCCGCGCGGCGATGCGCACGCCGCGCCGCCTCCCCGCGCCGCACCGCCGCCGCCGCCCGCCGCCCGCAGGCGCGCCTGACGCCGCGCGCGCGCGGCCGCGCGCGGCCGCGCGCGCGCGCGCCCCGTGGCGTGGCGCCGCCGCGCGCGCGCACACCAACACGCGCCCGAAAGCGGCGCGCGCCGCGGCGCGCGCTTCCGCCGCCGCCCGTGCGGCGCGCGCAAAAGCGGCGGGCCACAGCACGCCACGCGCACACGCGCCACGCGCCACGCGCACACGCGCACCGCGTGGCGCGGGCGTCCACACTGTACCGTAACAATTCGCGCGCGCGCGTCCGCCACCGGCGCGCCGCAGCCGCGCGCCGGCACCGCCGCGCCACCGCCGCGCCCGCCGCGCACCGCCGCCGCGCCCCGCCCCCCCCCCCCCCCCCCCCCCCCCCCCCCCCCCCCCCCCCCCCCCCCCCCCCCCCCCCCCCCCCCCCCCCCCCCCCCCCCCCCCCCCCCCCCCCCCCCCCCCCCCGCGCCCGCCGCGCACCGCCGCGCACCGCCGCGCGCCCCCGCCCCCTACTCGCCATGGACGGCCCGCGCGCGCTCGCGCTCGCGCCGCCGCGCCGCCGGCGCTCGGCGTTCCGCGCGTGCAACTCGTACCTCGCCAAGAAGGCCGCCGTCGACGCCGCGCCGCGCGCGCGCCTCCTCTCGCAGCAGCGCCGCCGCGCCGCCGCCGCCGCCGCCGCCGCCGCGGGCGGCGCGGGCGGCGCGGACGCCGACGCCGACGACGCGCCGCCGCCGCCGCCGCCGCCGCCGCCGCACGCGCCGGTGGTGCGCCTCACCGTGCGGCTCATGGCCACGTACCAGGCCATCAACGCCGCCTTCTTCCGCGCCGGCGGCGGCGTCGTGTGCGCCGCCGCGTCGCGCGCGCCGCCGTCGCCCGCGCCCGCGCACGCGCACGCGCACGCGCACGCGCCGTCGCCGGCGCCGCTGCCGCTGCCGCTGCCGCTGCCGCTGCCGCTGCCGCTGGCGGCGCCGCCGCCGCCGCCGCGCGCGGCGTCGTCCGACGCGCCGCCCGCCGCCAAGCGCGTGGGCGCCGCCGCCGCCGCCACCAGCGCCGCGGCGGCGCGCGCGTCGCCCATGTCGGTGCAGTACTGCGACAAGAACTTTGACTACATTGTGCGCACGGGCGAGCTGTTCAACAACCGCTACACGCTGGAAAAGGTGATCGGGCGCGGCTCGTTCGGGCAGGTGGTGCGCGCGTACGACACGCACCACAAGGCGCACGTGGCCATCAAGATCATCAAGAACCACTCGCTGTACGTGGAGCAGGCGCTCAGCGAGGCGCGCATGACGTCGTACCTCAACCGCATCGACCCGCTGGACGCGCACTCCATCATGCGCCTGCGCGACAAGTTCATCTTCCGCGGCCACCACTGCCTGGTGCTGGAGCTGCTGTCCTTCTCGCTGTACGACCTGCTGCGCAGCACCGACTTTTACGGCGTGAGCCTCAACCTGGTGCGCAAGTTCTGCAAGCAGATCCTGTCGTGCCTGTGCTTCCTGGCGCGCGCCGACGTCAACATTGCGCACTGCGACCTCAAGCCGGAGAACGTGCTGCTGCGCCACCCGCAGCGCAGCGCCATCAAGGTGGTGGACTTTGGCGCCAGCTGCCGCATCTCGCCCTCCATGTACACCTACGTGCAGTCGCGCTTCTACCGCGCGCCCGAGGTCATCCTCGGGCTGCCCTACTCCACGCAGGTGGACGTGTGGTCGCTGGGCTGCATGCTCATCGAGCTGCACACGGGCTACCCGCTGTTCGCCGGCAACGACGAGGCCGACCAGATGGCCGTCATCGTGGAGCGCCTCGGGCTGCCGCCGCCGCACATGCTGGAGCGCGGCGCCAAGAGCGGCCTCTTCTTCGAGCGCCGCGCCGACTCGGGCGCGTGGGCGCTGCGCCCCAACCCGTCGTCCGCGCACGCGCGCAACGCGCCGCGCTCCACGCCCATCGAGCGCTTTGTGGCGCTGCACACGGGCGGCGCGCACGGCCGCCGCAAGCGCGTCAGCGGCGGCCACTCGCCGCGCGACTACGACGTGTTCCTGTCGCTGGCCAAGCGCATGCTGCACTACGACCCCGAGCAGCGCATCTGCGCGCGCGACGCGCTGCAGCACGCGTTTGTGCGCGGCGCGCTGGCGCGCGCGCCCGGCGCCGCCGCCGACGGCCGCGAGTCGCCGCCGCCGCTGGGCGAGCTGCCGCCGCAGGGCGCCGCCGCCGCGCTCGCCGCCGCCGCCGCCGCCGCCGCCGCCGCGCCCGCCGTCGAGACGGGCCGCAAGGCGCCCGTGCTGCGGCGGCGCGCCAAGGACGCGTGCGCGGGCGAGCGCGGCGGCGGCGGCGGCGGCGGCGGCGGCGGCGACGGCTCGCTGGGCGACCTGGGCGCGGCGGCGGCGCGCGCGCGCGACGTGGGCGGGCCGCTCACCAAGTCGCGCAGCGAGCCGTTCTCCGTGGCGGCCGCGGCCGCGGCCGCGGCCGCGCGCGAGCAGCAGCCGTGCTTCGTGTTCCGCCAGTCGCTGTGGGCCGAGGAGGTGGGCATCGAGCCGCCGCCGTGGCGCGCGCGCGGGCTGGGCTGCGCGCGCGGCGGCGGCGGCGGCGCGCGCGGCGAGCGCCGCCTGCTGCGCTGCGCGCGCCACCTGCCCGCCGCGGGCGGCGGCCGCGCGCCGCCGCCGCCGCCGCCGCCGCCGCCGCCGCCGGTGGGCGCGCGCGGCCGGCTGGACGCGGGCGCGGCCGGGCGGCAAGCGGCCGCGCTGGCGGCGACGGCGCTTGGCGCGCGCGAGCGCGCGCCGCTGCGCGCGCGCGGGCACGGCGCCGCGCTGGCGCTGTTTTTGTAAATGAGCGCGGCGCGCGCCGCCATTGGCCGTATCCCGCGCGCGTGACGTCAGCGCCGTGCGCGCCGGGCGCGCCGTGCGCAGCGCGCGCCTCTCCTCTCCCGACGGCGCGTCCGCCGCGTAAATACCCTCCACCCGCGCGCCGCGCGCCGACACCGTTCGCCGACGCCGCCGCCGCCGCCGACGTCGCCATGCTGCGCCGCGAGCCGCCCGCGCGGGCGCGTGGCTGGTGTCGCACGAGGTGGGCAGCGAGCTGGCGGCCGTGCGGCGCTACCTGCCGGTGCGCGCCGCGGCGGTGCGCGTGCGCCACGACGGCGGCGGCGGCGGCGGCGGCGCGGCCGAGCGGCTGGAGGTGGTGCGGCGCGACGCGCTGTGCAACTACTGGCGCGTGCAGCTGCAGCGGCTGGGGGCGCGGCGCGCGCGCTGGGTGGTGCAGGCGCGGCGCGCGCTGCTGGCGCCGTTTGGCAGCCGGCGGCGCGCCATGCGCGCGTGGATGCGGCAGGTGCGGCGCGCGTGCGGCCGCTCGTGGCAGCGGCCGGCGCACGGCGCGCACGTGCGCGTGCTGTACGCCGCGCGCGCCGCGTGCGCGGTGCTGTGCACGCGCGCGGACGCGGCGCGCGCCAGCGCGCGCGCGCGCGTGCGCGCGCGCCCGGCTGCCGCTGTGCGCGCCGCCGGACGCGGCGCTGGCGCGCGCGCCGCGCGCGGCGCCGCGCCACTTTGGCCACGCGTTCTGCGCGGCGCGGGCCGTAGACGGCGCGGTGGGCGCGGCGCTCGCCTCGCGCGCTGTGCGGGAGCACGGGCTGCAGCGGTGGTGAACGCAGTTTGTTGCACGGGTCGACGCGGTGTACCGCGGCTGCTGTGAGCTGCAGAAGCGTTCTCTCGAGCGTGAAGCATGACGGCCTTGCACTGCCTCGAGCGGCGCGAGCCACGCACTTGGTGTAAACGTTGTCCGCGTTACAAAGCGTCTCATCGCTGGCGACCTTCAAGCGCTCGGCCGTGTCCAACCTTGGGTTGTGGCTCGCCACTATACTCGCCACAGCACGCGAGATGATGCTGCGCTCTGAAGAAAAGAGCAGTCCAAACTTGTGCAAAAAGTGATCTACCAAGGGTACGTGCATCTACTGTAGTGCTGATTCCCGTGATGAGCGGCACCCTCGACGCGCTTGTGCCCACCGCGCTGAGCGATGGGTAGGAACGCTACCGCGCAGCAGCACGTGCGCCAGCGCGGCCCTTCGACCAAATGCACGCACGCGCGTACATGCGTCTCGCATCCGCTACGCTGCCGCGCGCGATTGTCGGCCGGCTCGCAGCCGCCGCACCAGAAAAAAAAAAAAAAGTGCTCGGAAACGGCGTGGCGTCGAGCAAGCGCCGCTGTTTCCGGCACAAAAGCAGTGCTGACGCTCCCCGCCGTTGGCGCTGTCATTTCGCGCAGCGGGACTTCAATTTCATGCGTTTCGCTTGCACTCAATCGATTCGACTGTTCCCGCCACCCGTCTTTGCTCCCCTCGCTCCCCCCCCCCCCCGTGTCGTCGTCTTCCGGTGTGGCCGTAGCATAGTATAAAGAACCATCACAGCCCGCCGCGGGAGGAGGAGGGAGGGCGGGCGGGCACTCTCTTCCGTCAAAAATGGACGCACAAGGCGCGCAATCGTCCGCGCTTGCGCGCTTGCCGCAAGGCGGCAGTAACGACAGCGCGCGCTTTGCGGGCCACCCGAGGCCGGTTTGCACGCCACTTGAGCAGCGCGGATCAAAAGCCGGCGCGCAGCGTCACGCCGGGAGCGACATGAGCGCCACCATCATTCCGAGAAGCGAACAAGTTGGGAGCCCCTCTTGGCACACCCACGCTGCGCCGACAACCACACTGCGCCCGGCACCATGGTGCCGCATCACGCGCTGGCGCCTTTTGGCGTGTGCAGAACGCCGGCGCCGGGCAACGTCTCGGGCGGCGTCGACGCGCCGACGTCGTCGTGTTACGCCCCGGGACGGGCGCGATGTGCAAGCGCGAACCGCGCTGTCAGAGCCATTGCGCTGCAGCCAGAGATCACAAAAATGCAAAAGAACAGTCTGGTTTCCGCACAAACCGTTCATGTCTACGCCAATGGCTGTGGCGCCGAAACCGAACGCGCAATGGCCCACAAGGCAACTGCCACAAACAGTCCACTGCGCGCCATTGCAAAGCGCGATTTGAGCAGGAAGCGCAAGCGCAGCAACAAGTCGAACAACAAAACAACAGCGACGGACACCGCATCCAAATCGGCAAGGCCAAGTTTCACTCGCTTCATCGAGAGAAGGCGCGCAAGCCTCCGAAGCTGCGCTGGCTGGTGACGCATGCGCTGCGCAGCATGCCCAGCGAGCTGCACCAGCGCCGCAATCTAACATGCCCTCAACGACGTTTGGTCGGACAATGGTACGCCACTCACGCGGAGGCGTGTCATAGGGCGCGCGATGCTTTGCAGCGTGGCGTTGCAGATGCGCATGTTCAGACATGCGACTGCCATGTTCACAAGTGGCGCCCCGGCAGCCAGGAGCTCTCCCTGTGGGACAACAACTCGAGCCATTCCTTGGTAATGAAGGCCTTTGGATCATACAGAAAGAGACCGCGACGCCTTCGACTGATAGAAACGCGTAAATTGAAGCTGAGAGCAACGTCTTTGGGCCGTTCAGATCGCGCAGCTTCGCGATGAACGACTGGCTCAACCATGTGGAGTTGCTTTGCGGACGCCCGTGGCAACACATGGAAAACGATGCCAATGTGAGCGTGATTCAGGATAAACCGACGAAATGGGCAATCCTATGCACTCCGCCGAATGCAAAGTACGTTCTGTTATCTGCCACGCTCATGCCGCCGAATTTTGCAGCCCCGGATCCGATGTTTGCCGAGTCAAACTCCACTCTAGAACACTTTTGGCAACGATTTTTGGACGACTCGATCCTAATATACATGCTATACATCCAGGCGAGGGGGCCCCGCTGAATGTCTATCTACCTTCATGGCACAACATCCCGTCTGCGTGTTCGGATGCTCTGATTTCTGGCGATTGCAATTGTTACTAGAGTGTATCAAATACCTCCACTATATGCTCGTGGCCATGTTCGTCCTTCTCGTCGGCAATGTTGCGTACAAACTGAGCCAGGTGGGCGACGGAGCTGACTGTGATAGGAACGCATATCTCCTTCCCTTGCCAAATTCGATTGAATTGAAAGGTTGATAAACGCTTATCTAAACCGCTTGGTCTCAGAATGACAGGCACTACGTTCGCGCGGAGAGAAGCTAAAAAGGTGTAAACAGTCCAATTTCATCACGTTAGCTATAGCAATAAACATTGATCAACATCTCGTAATGCTGTTTCTGTCTTCAAGGAAACCTTATTCCAGCCAGCTAACCTCCGCTGAACAGAGCTTGACCAAGGAGATGGTCCTTGTTTATTACCTGCTTCGCGAATTTCTCTGTGTCACTTGAGTTTCAGGTCCTCAACGACCACTGTCATCGCTGTAGAAACTCCCCAACAGCTTATCATTTTGAGCGTATGCGTAGAGAGCACAACACGTCCTCAACTTCTTCCCCTCGGGTGGTTCGAAAGTTGTCTCTGCATATCTGAAAGCGTCAGCTTCAAAAGAGCGCCAAAAACTGCGCTGGACTTCGACGAGCGACTCGCGAAGATGATATCAAACGAATAAACATGTAAACTCGGTTCCCTCGCAAAACGCTGTTGGAATTGTATAAGTTCCACCCGCTTTCCAACATCTGATACATCGTGCCACCGGCGACCCGTTTCTGCATTGGCTCCACAAATCTGAGCGCCTCCCTGCTTCCTCTACCTTTGCACAACTGCACTGTCATCCCACTGCACTCAGCGCGAGCTCGCAGTGTACTCCAGCGTATGCTCCGACGGCTGGAGCACAACTTGTGAATCGATGCTCCACCGACCGTGCATCCCTGCAAGCTGTCAGCCTGTGTGCACTTTGTTTCCCTCCACTCACAGCGCTGCATTCGCAAGCCTCCAGCCGTCGCAGCAGCGCAACCTCTCGTCGCCAGCCAAACGGGAGAGTCGCAATCGCATTCACTGCCAACCGCATTGACGAGCCGCGTCTCCTCTGACGACGCCATTATTTCGCAGAGGTGCTCTCTCTGTTACACAAGAGAGCCCCGTGGCAAACGAAGGCATGTCGGGAAAAAGGAGCTCCACACAACGCCTTGTGCTCCTGCAGCATAGCTGTCGCGCGTCGATTGGCCGTATCAATCTCCAGCCCGTGACGTCACGCAGGTACGTTTCGTGTGCACTCATTGCAACCGACAGTTGCGCCTCTCGTCGCTCTCACCGCCGCCTCTCCCAATTACATCCCCATTGCCTCTGCGCTCCTCACCGCCTGCTCACCGCACGTTAAAAGCCGTGCTCCACGCTCGCTCCTCCCCGCCCATCATGGCCTCCAGCTCAACTTGCGATCGCTCCTCAACCCCTTGCCACAGATCAAGCAATGGTCCTTCATGACCGACAGCCTACATCGGGCGCAGACTGTCCAAAACGCTGCGTGTCCAACACCAGAAACTCTCATGTCACCATTTCTTATCACTCGCGCAATCCAGGGGTTACCCCGTCCCTCTCCCGCACCGCCTCCGTGTTCTCCCGCAATCGTACTTATGGCAGTACTCCTGCTGTTCAACAACCATCAAACAGCCCCTCCGAACCCATTCGGGATCCTTCTGCAATCACTCAATCTTCCTCTTCCTTTCGCGAACATTCTGCTCCGTCTCCGATTTCGCACACCTCATCTGCGCACCAGCGAAGATACCTCCCACCACTCCAGTTTGCGACGATGTCAGCACCTCCTCCGGTCGAAAATTCCACAAGCATCCCCAAACAGAACCCCCCCGAACCCACTCACATGAGATCGGGGAAGAAGAGCGTATCGTGGGGTGGTCTTCACGTTCTCACTGACGCCCCTCCCCTGTTTGGTCCATACAATCGGTTTTCGCGTCCCCGTCGTGGCATCCTGAGATGTGCCTCGGTGTCGCATATGAAGTCTACTGGGCTTCCTCCAGTGAAAGAGACTGAGAAGCAAAGTTCAGCCACTTCATCTGGTAGCGTGTTTCGTCCTCTTCTCAGAAGCGTGCCTCCGCCGCCAAACTACCGCGCCGATGATGTGCGCAGTCGTCGAGATGACAGTGTCGAGCAGGACAAGAACCCATTGAGACAAGCTGTGCTACAGCATGGAAACCAAGAAAAGGCGGAGAGTGGAGACAAATCTCAGGGAAATACAACCCCACATAACCCCTTCATACCTTTTGCTAGATTCAGAACTAAGACGCTGGAGGAATCTGCCAAAGACTTAAAGGTGCCCAAATCGCTTCATGCTTCGCGCCGCACGAGTTCACCGGCGCCTAATCAAACTCGTATTCCGCCACGCCGGGTAATCACAAAGACGAGAGCAGCCACTAATAATAAGAGGTTCATTCGCAATCTAGAAATGCATACGGCGGCCTCTTCACCAAAACGCCGCGGTGACTGGTACGAGTACGAAGGCGAGAAGGAAAACAGACTGGAAAACAAGACCAAGTTGAGACATGACGGATTCACAAAGAACAAAGAGCGACAGGGGAAGACGACGAAATCAGCGAAGCAGAAGAAACTGGTGCGAAAAAAGGGCTTCAGTTTTCGATTCGAGATTTTGAAACCGGCTTTCCAGAAGTTCCTTCGGGATGTTCGGAATGACCGGTGGGACTCTCGTTCAAAGTACTCATCATGGCTTGTGACGCATATCATGGGTACCGAAGGCAGTAATCTCGCGTCTGCGAAACACTACATGCCCCGAAAACGCTATGATGTAGGTTTGTTTACAGACTACGTTGAAGCTTGTTTCGAGGCGAGGGATGCTTTGCAACGTATCTACGTACATTCGTATGCTGAGATACGCGATGTGGACATTTACAGACGCTCTGCAGATAGACGAGAAATATCGTCCCGAAACGAGCATTCAAACTTCTCTCTGGTAACGATCCAGCTATGTGATCATTCCAAAGGGAATTGGATTGTGGAAACAGAGAGTGGGATGCCATCCTCTCGAAGCCAGTTTCCCATCGAACATGAGCGTATGTTATTCGGGCCGTTTCAGTCTCGCAAGTTTGCTCTCAAAGAATGGTTGAAGCGTGTGAGACTGCTTTGTGGTCGTTCGTGGGAAGAAATAGAAAACAATGCGTACCTAGAGGTGTTATACGACGCGCCTTGCCATTGGGGTATTTTGTGGACGCCACCAAAAGAAACGCATTCGCGTGTAGTAGCCAGGCTTTTACCAGCTGTTACCAGAACAGTTACGCCGTACAAGCGCTGGAAGTCAATATCCAACGAATTCGACATCGACTTCTGGACCACTCGCTCGTAATCATGAGAAAATGCGGCACGTATAATGTGGAGTGCGTGCCGGTGAATGCTTACTGCTTAACTCAAAAAATGTACCCTTTCCCTTGTTTCACAGGATCTAACCTGCGTTAAAAGATGATATGAGTTCTTGACCAGTCTTCCTGAGCGAAGGAGAATCACCTTCTCGCCAGCAACGTTTAACATAGTTGTCGGACAACTATGTTAAACGTCTTGCAGCAAAACCAATTGTTGCAATACATGACTACTTTAATAAACACGCAATTTGTGATAGAACGGGCACCCCCATGTTACACATCCAGTTTCTATAAATTTGCGCTTTAAAGCAATCTCGTTCGTTTCTTCACTGAAGTGTTTATTGGTGTCTTGTCGAGCATCCTACCAATTCTGAACATAATTTGTGGAACAAACAAATTTAATTAGTCACTATGAAAGTTCCATAGTATGGACGTCCATACTATGGAACTTCCATAGTATGACGTCGAATGAAAAATATTGTATCAGCTCTACTCTACTTCATTCTAGCTTCCTATTGAGCTCAAAACTGAAAATATAAACTACGAAACGGTCAGATACGCAACAAAGAATTTCTCCGGGGAAATCTCTGTCTAGTTTAAGTGGAACAGAAAGAAACAGAAAACAGTCGATCACAACGCCTTTTACGCCCCTCGTTAGCCTTCCTTTTCTCTGTGCACGATTCATAAGACACTTCCGCTATGACTCCCGCTACTCCGGACATCGGATAACTCACTTTAGAGAATCTTAAACGTTTGCAGACAAATGGCGCTTTCAACCAACTCCCAGTTAATGACATTGTACACGCCGTTTTTCGTAACCAGACAAAACAGTGCAGGTGGTGACCAAATCAAGGACACTAACACAAGAAATGCTAGAATGGATCAACCTAAACTACAAAAGATAATACTTCAGCTCAGGGTCTGCGTCCGTACTCATTGTAAAAAATAGGTCACTTCACGGCTGTGACAAAGAGCTTCATAGTAACTTCCAGTCCATTCAGTAACCTGACCTAGTTTGACTTCTAGGAAACAGTAACCGAGAGCTAATTTGCAATTAGATATGGCTCAAAAAGCGACCAACTGTCAGCGCACACCACATGCACAAACCAATGTGGTCTGGAGAGCGACAACCGCACGATCTGCAGATTGCACAGCAGAAAAGGAACGTAACAAGCAGGCACACGCCGTGTGCCTACTTGTTACGTGCGCCATTCCCTCCCACGGAGAGAATGTGCGAAGCGCGTTCAAATATATTCCATTCCGGAATATAGCGCACCAACTTGCACTTGGTAGGCACTACACAACACACGTCACTCGTTTCATGTTCTTGTACCAATTGTCTGGCTTTCAACCGCTTTGTTCACACCTAGCGCACTTTTGCGCACTCCAACGTCTTCAATTGTCACAATGACATCCGACGATGAGATCTTCGAGCAAACAGACCAGCCCAGTCAATCTTCCCGTGCGCCTTCTGGTGAAGCCGACGCTTTAATCAACGAAAACTCCGTTTTCCTGGCCTTCGAGGGTTCCAAAGATTTACAACGCAAGAGCCGATTTCAGAAGCTCACTTTCAATAACTTGCGGGACGAACTAAACTTTATCTACGACTTCATCGTTAGCATTCCTCGTAAGGAAGTGGAAAGCATACTCAAACACCCCCGCGTCTGTCGATCGCATAATGGGAATAGAAAAGTACTGCGGACTAGGCTCATGCTTCACGTGCTTTCTGAGCTGTCTTGCAGCATCATGCCTTATTGTCTCATGAAATCAATAATTCCGCAAAAGCTAGAGCTTCACATGAAAGTGAAAGATGGAAAGAACTTTCAATCTGTACCACCTATTGCAAAGCTCTTGAACCAGCTGGAAAGCAGAACCGAGGAAAAGATGTTCTTCGATTGTATTGACGTACAAGAAGTGAATACAATTCTCGGACAACGAGCTGCCGATCTGAGTAGAGTTTCTCCAACACAAAAGGGTGCACCAGAGATCTCAGAGAACGAATTTGCTCGGCTACTAGTTCTCGTGCGTGATGATGAAGAAACAAAGCGAAATATCGCGATTTTGTAGGGTGGAATTCCACGATCACAGCAGGATATTGGTATTAAAGCTGACGATTTATGGGCGAAAATTGCGGAACGCTTCAATGACCCTACTTTTGTTCCCTTAGAGAAGTTTACCGATCCTATTTCCGACCTTACCGCTGGCGTTATTTCTCCTGTAAGGCGTACTGGGAAGAAACTTTGTACCGTTTGGAGACAAAACAAAGCCTTGTGGACTAGGGTGATGAGCAACTATGATGTATCAGGAAACAATGGTGAGCTTCCGTTTGAAGACTTCTGTCACTGTGTTCCCATTCAAACAAATTGTCAGCTATTGGACGTCGTACATTTATCACGTACTGCGTATTTGGATTGGCTTACGAGGACGTCGACCGGACAGTTGGGCAGTTTTTAACAAGAGCACTTCCGGGAGGGGCTGCTGCTTCTTTGGGTGTCCGTCGGGATATTAAAACTACAATTGGGAGGAAGCGCAGATATTCTAGTGGCAATAATGAAGTGTCAAGCGGTTCCAAACGCGTACGATCACAGAAAAGCACAAGCGAAGACAGACTGAATGAGTGTATGTCAGGTATTCATAGCTCCATGAAGAGCTATGCGGTCAGTCTTGAGGAAAGGGTCAAGATGCAGCGCGAGCAACATGATAGAAAAATGGGCAGAAGTGAGGCTCAAAACGCGACATCTACTGCTGGGAGCTCAGTGCATGCGGCTATACAGCAAACGTCTTCTTTAATAGAAATATTGGATATGTTGGAATCCACAAACAAAAAGTACGAAGAAGCGTTAAAGAGAGGGGCGGAAGTTGAACACATAACTCGATTGAAAAGAGCGTATGATCATGTCAAAGGTGTGTACGAAGATGTTTTGAACAATGTGGAGGGGCCAAAAGAGAGGGAGGAAAGCAATGGGGGAAACTGATGTTGATGACGATACCTTTTGATGTAGACTATCATAGGTGTGTCACACAGCGTTTGAGCTAGTCGAGAGATGTTAGGAATCATCAGCTGGTCACAGAACGTAAGCATCCTAGAACCCAAAGCTTTCAACAACTTATGGCCTTTCTTCAAGCCCATAAGCAATCAGCCCAGAATAGACTGCGTTTAATAAGAAAAATACAGGTGCAAACGTAAAGAAGAAGCTCAAAAGCAGCAGCTTGCAGTTGCTGCGACAAGTCGGAAAAGAGCGCAAGACGGCCGGTGTCGGACGATAGTAGCAACAACGGGCGCATGCGTTTACGGATTTGGTTGTCGGCGCGATAACGCAACGAAATAGAGTAAACGATAGCACTTCGCCTATACGCGGCAAGAGTGCAGGTCTTGCGACGCAGGGAAGGCTGTTGACAGGCTTGGGGACGAGTGTCGCTTCACGACTCGTGAATCACGAGCGTAAAACTCTTTCGTTCGGAATACAGCTGTATCTTCACTGATGTAGGATGTGGGGTGTGGAGTGTGAGGTGCGGCTGCTTAAGGTCCACGTCGTCGAGGCGGAATCCGCTCGGCGTTCGGGCCCCGAAGGCCAGGGCAGCCGGCCACGTTTGACGCGCGGCAATGCCTTGAGCTCCGCGTGCTTGCAGCCCCAAGACACCAGCCACTCGTCGACGATGTCGTACAGCCGATCCTCGAACGCGCCGAACGAGTCTTCTTCGCGGTAACCCTGCTGAAGTACCCGCAGGAGCGCGTGCGTGGAGCGCGGACGCGGCTCGAATTTGCGTTCGCTGATGCGATGCTTCAGATGCTTGGACTTGCGTGTGAGCACGAAGAACAGGCGGCCGTAGTGCTCCGGGCAGTTGTAGCGCTTGTCTGAAGTTCGTCGAAAGAATTATGGCTTCCAATCCACTAGGTTCAGCTCGTCAATGAAAAACTTGTAGATCAGAGCTGTATCGCCTGCTTGATGATACCAACGTCGTTGTCCTTTCTCGAGGCCAGGCTGATCTAAGTACGGCTTTCGAAGGAACAGAACCAGGTTGCCTATTGCGCAGATCTCCCCAATCAAACTCAGACCCTCCAGCACCTGATCCTTAAAGCACTGCTTGTTTTTGCGGGGCCAGCAGAACGCACTCCGTCGCAAAGTGTGGCTACAAAGGTGGCATTCGACGAAAAAAACTGAGCGGTTTTACGATCGCACGACGGCGCCTGGCGTCCCGATAGCCAACGAAGCACTGCTTGCGAAGGCTCTACGCACGCATGCAGCCCATACTGAGTATCCACTTGGTATGAAACGAGTGATTAGAAAAATGTAGAATATGTGTTAGAACACTGGGTCTGAGGTTGAGAACGTGAACGATGGTGACTGCCGAGGAGAGTTCGGGCAGTCGACCAGGGTTTATATGGAGAATCGGAGCTTCTAAAATAAGGTCGCTAACGCAGATTTCTAGAATATCCCTCAAACTAATGTGTCTATGAGTACTGGCCCTTGCGTCGGAATTAGTGTAGAAACTGTGCGTAGAAATCGACAGTGGAGTCGTCTAGAAGCTTCTAGAAGTTCCAGCAAGGCACCGAAACTATGAAGTCAGTCATGACGTCAACTGACGAGGCAGACATCACACGTGACATGTCTTGGTAACATTATGACAACTAATGTCAAACAAAGACTCTGAGGATCATTAGGGTATCAAATCGGATCGCTAAATCACGGGGAATTCAAAGAAAGCATCAAAACATTAAATGACTAACTAAAAGCGTAGCAATATAACAAATTCAAATAAAAACATGACCAGAATTAACGAAATCCTAACATCACTTCCCCCATTAAGGAGAGTCGTCCCGACTCGTTAGTTGTTGGGCGTACCATTCGGAATAGGATGATTTTCAAACTGTTCTGGAGGGTTAGGGAAGAGAACCATATCGGAACGCGGTTCAAACGTTATGGAAAGATCAGTATTATCTCCAAATTCCTCGATGTGTAGAATAGCACTTTCAATTGTATTCAAGAATGTATCTCCGGGGTCCGGCGAGAGGTGACCAAACTGAGATACCAGGTAAGAGAATAGGAATAGGACGAACTCTTCATGAATATCTTCAAGTGTGCCATCTTCATAAGCTTTGAATAGCTTTCTTAGCACGATCGCATTCTCTGGGGTTAGAAATGGTCCTCGAACTTGCAGAAAGGCAAAGCAAATATGACATGAGGCCCATGCAAGACGAAATCTATCGAAAAGTTTATCGGTAATACCATCAAACCAGGTAAGCATCCTTCGTCCCCCAAGAACTATACGACTGTAGAACTGACTGGCGTTGTCGAGTTGCAGATTGTTCGCGATGTTCGGCTGTCCGTTGTTCGTCATTGTTGGTGATGGGTGGTTACTGGGCCCGGAGATGTTCAGAAGTTGTGGCTTCTTTTATACCGCTCGAGGAGGTCAAAACAGTTCTTGAGTTCGGATTCAGGGAGCCACATATTTTCGTGATCGGGATAACTAAGCCATTTGACAAGGTATTCTGACTTGCGTTTCCGTTTTCGATGATTAAGAATTGCTTCCACATCATATTCTTCTGTTCCATCAGATAATTGGATGACTGTTGGCTTGGGCTGGGGTCTTCTGAAGGTATTGTCTTCATGGTATCTTCTGAGTAGTTGGCAATGAAACACGTCACGTATTTTTCTCTGCTTCATGACAGTCCCGATATCAAGTCGAAAGGTTACTGGGCTTACTTGTTCCGTGATTCTGAATGGACCACAGTACTTGATTCCGAGTTTGTTCCGTGGGCCTGTTTCGTCCATCTTGAGATTCTTTGTCGATAGCATGACGTAGTCACCAACTTTTAAGTCGCAAGGCGTTCGTTTCCGATTATAGTAGCTTTCTGAGTACTTGCTTATCTTGCTGATTTGGCTCCTAGCAAGCTTGACAGCATCTGAAATACTTGTCAGAAACTCAGAGGCGGCTTGATTCTGGGAAGTGATTGCATCCATTGGTAAAACACGTGGTTCCTCTCCGTATGTGAGAAAGAATGGGGTAAATGACGTGGTAGAATTGACTGAAGAATTGTAAGCAACTTCGAATTGAATGAGGTGTTCATCCCAATTATTCTGCCTGTGGTTGACAAAACATCTGATCATCTCTTCAATCTTCTTATTCATTACTTCGGTTTGTCCATCTGTCTGTGGGTGATATGCTGATGATGGCTTTAATTTTGTGCCAAGTGATCGAAATACTTCCTTCCAGAACTTACTCATAAATATTGAATCTCTATCGGATACTATGGAATCAGAAAGTCCATGATGACGATAGATATTCTCCAGATATAACTTGGCTGTTTCTACAGCAGTGACATTCTTAATGTCTTCTTAAATGCCATATGTCCTGATGAAGGGAGATCATGATTCTCGAATAAAATCTTAGTTCTGATTTCCCCACTCGGTATACATAACTTATTCTTGTAGTAGAGAAGATTTACTTTTCGTTCAAAGGGAAGTTCCGGATTCAGGTAAGCAGCTGAAAATTCGTTGTCCTTCTTATATCCATCAGTGAATGCGCGCATATCCTTCTTGGATATTTCACAAATAAGAGATAAAGAGTTCAACGGGTTGGTTCTGGAGACTGCTTCATCTAATAGAGAGAGGTTACTAGCCAGCGGATCTTCAACATGCTTAGGATATCTTGAGAGAGCATCTGCAACTATGTTGGATTTTCCTTTGATTGGTTCGAAAGTGAAATCAAACTCAACGATCCTTTCGAGCCATCTTACTTGACGTTGGGAAAGATTTGGCTGTGTTTGCAGATACTTCAGTGGAAAATGATCTGTACGCACTTTGAAGCGTTGTCCATGTAAGTAGACTCTCCAAACTCTTAACGTGTCTACGACTGCAAGAAGTTCTCGCTCGTGGGCGGCGTAGCGTTGCTCGGTTGGATTCAAGGTTCTTGAACGAAATGCAACAGGTCGGGCAATACCGTTTTCTACTTGTTCCAATACTGCTCCTAGAGCATACTGAGATGCGTCAGTGGTTACGATGATAGGCAGTTTTGGGTCAAAATGACGGAGCACTGGTGTACTTGAAACTGCATCTTTCAGATTTTTGAAGGCATTTTCTTAATCCCCTCCCCACTTGAATGGGTTATTTCCACACAGAGCGGTTAGTGGTTTTGATATTTCGGAGCAGTTCTTAATAAATCGTCGGTAGTAATTAACAAGTCCAAGAAAAGCTTGAACATCGGTCTTATTCTTCGGTGTTTCCCAATTTGTGATGGCTTTCACTTTTTGTTTCTCTACTGATATTTCTTCGGGTGTAACCACATGCCCGAGGTATTCAACCTCCTTCTTTAGAAATTCACACTTTGAAAGCTTCCCATACAGCTTGTGTGCACGAAGTTGGTCGAATACTTTTCTAATGTGTTCTACATGCTCCTTTACAGTTTTGCTGTAAATAAGAATGTCGTCGAGATATACCAGGACAAATTTATCCAAATGATCCTTCAGTACATTGTTCATTAAGCTCATGAAGCTTGCGGGTGCGTTGGTGAGGCCGAAAGGTAGGACAAGAAACTCAAAATGACCATATCTAGTTCTGAAAGCGGTCAGTGGAATGGAGGTATCAGAGAGTCGAATTTGGTGGTAGCCCCACCTTAAATCGATTTTCGAAAATACTTTTGCGCCACGGAGTTGGTCAAAAATATCATCAATCCTTGGAATAGGATAACTATTTTTGATGGTCAACTTATTGAGGGCTCGGTAATCAATGCAAAGTCTTAGGCTCCCATCCTTCTTTGCTGCGAAAAGAACAGGGGCACCCCAAGGGCTTGAACTAGGTCGAATAAAACCTTGTTCCAAAGTTCATGGAGTTGCTTCTTTAGCTCTTTCAACTCTTTATCTGACATTCGATATACGCCTTTCTTCTGAGGTGTTGCTTCAGGGGATAACTCGATATGAAAATCTTGTTCTCGGTGAGGGGGTAATCCTTTTGGTAATTTCTCTGGAAATAGGTCCTTGTACTATTCAAGTAGTTCTTTGAGTTTATGATCATTCGCTGGTTCATAGGTTTCTTCTTTTGAAGGCCGAAGCGCTACAACAAATACAGGTAGCTTCCTTCGTATTGACTTCTTGATTGTGTTCACAGAAATTAACTTCTCGTTCTTCTTAATGTTTGCTTTGATGAAAATGGTTCTGGAATTGTGAACAAAAGATATTTCATTGGTTCGGTGGTTGATATAGGGGTTATATTCGTATAGCCAGTCTTTTCCTAAAATGACGTCATATCCGTATAATGCACATATTGCAAAGCGTCTCTTTTCTCGCAGTTCTTCAATCTGGATATCTACTCCATCTTCTCGGGTTTCCTGGAGCACAGTAATGGAACCGTTGGCCATTTCGGCTTCATAACTAGTGTCAATGGTTGGGATCTTCATGCTTTTGCAGATGGCTTTGGACAAATAACTGATTTCGGAACCGTTATCGAACAGAGCCGTACATTTTCTGCCATTGATGAATACATATGCAAGGAGTAGTCCAACAGAGGGGGTTTCAAATGGTGACGCTAAGCGTGAGGTAAGAAGTTTATGTCTTCCATTGCTCAATATTTTTTCTTGGGTACGATGTTTATCTGCAGATTCAATGGGTACGGGGTTTGCTGGCTTAGTCAATGGTTGCGTTTCGATGGAATTCAGTGGGGTGCAATGGTGGTCCGGTGGAACTGACGTGGGTTCTTCAGATGACCCTGGAGTCAGTTCCTCTGGGAGTTTTTTGGGCACTGTTTATCGCGTGCCATGTGTCCAGGTTGTCGACAGCGGAAACAGAGTCCCAACTTTCGACAGTTCTCGCGCTCTTCCTTGGTTAACTTCTTCAGCTTCATATTTCCAATATCCATGGGTACCGGTCCTTGAGATGATCCAGAGCCGCCAGGTTGTCTGCCAAATCGCGCCTGTCCACCCCTTCGGAAAGCAGATTCCACCCGCTCAGCGTCTTTCATTGCATTAGTCAAAGATTTGTACTCATTGGTGCAAAGCTCTTTCCAGATGTAACTTTTCAAGCCTCTGGTATATCTGTCGATTTGCTCTTCCATACTGATGTTGGGGATTTCAAGCACAATCTTGAGGAAGTCTTCATTGAACTGTTGAACATCTTTGTACTGCTTCCACTTGCTTAGTTTGTCCCGAGCAAGTTTCTCTTTGTTGACAATAGTAAATCGTTTCTGAAGATGTTCAAAGAGTTCCTCAAGGGTTTGCAGCTCCAGTCCATTTCTTTGCTGGGCGAGATACCACTCATGAGCAGCTCCACTGATGTAACTAAGCGCGATCGTTAATGCTTTGTCGTCGGGGGTTCCATCAAGATAATTGCGAATATGAGTGATCCAACTGTCAATGTTTTGCTTTCCAGTGAACGTTGGGGGCTTGTTGATCTTTGGATTCGTGGCTGGGCTGTCCTTATTGGCTAGGACACTGAGTGAGGTCTCGAGAGCGGATATCTTCGTTTGCGCTTCTTGCTTCAACAATTCCATCTGAGCCCGTGTTTCGTCAAGCGCGCGAGCCATGCTTTGGATCATTTGGCCTGCACGCACCTGTGGGGGTGTGCCTGGGTTGCCTTGAGGGGTCGTCATGGTATAAGCTGCGCGAACGGAGAACCTTTGAAATTAGCTCAAATCGGGGGGTTGCCCAAATAAATTGTCTAATTTTTCGAAAAGTGCAAATCAAGCCTCGCGCTGGGACTTTTAAAAAATTGCAATTTGCAGGTTGCAGACAAGCAGTGCCGCGCGCCTGGCCTAGTGGGTAGGCGGCGCCGGTGCAATTTCAGAGGTTCTAGGTTCGATTCCCTTCGCTGTAAGTTGCAATTGCAGCCGGAGTGGTTCAATTAAGGTTTCTTCAGTTCAATTACAAAGCGTCAAGCGACTGGGAAGATAGTAAGCCCTGTACGGCGACTTCTCCCTTGACAATGCTAAGTAATACGAACGTAGCGGAAACTGGAACACAACCACAAACGGTAGCTTAAAGGGTAGAACAACCGATTCTTGGAAACTTTTGTCAACACAAGGTGTTTACGTTATAATTTACTTGAAATAACGCTGTTGACGTCGGTTTTCCTTGTTGACAGCTGCTTGGTGCTTGCGTCCACCTCGGTGATCCTCGTAATGCTTCCAATTATTGAACGAGAGTATACCACATTCGTAGCAGCCCGGTGGGGAGCGCTTGTTCTGGAGCTTGTTGCGGTGTCGGCTACCAGACAAATGTTCGCGAAGTTGCACTCGGCTATTGAAACGGAGTTCACAGTCGTCACACCTGGGGGTCTTCAAGCGACGTCGAAGGTTACGTACACGCCGTCGCTTGATTCGATCGGTGGCCACGCGAAGGATATGGATATTAGCCGCGTCGTCTATGCGGAGCAGATGACGTGGAGTACCCTCGGTAGCCTCGGTAACCGATCGGTTCCTTGAAATCGGATTGCTGTCAACAGGATCGGGTTGTTGACAAGCTGGTGACGACGGTGGTGACGGTGTGTATGAAGGTGGTGTACTCGGTTCCAAGGTGGACACGGCAGCGGAAACAGGGGTTTCGGTGGTGTTGACAGGGGGTGGCGGCGGTGGCGGCGATGACGGCGGTTCGGTGGATATTTCCGTGTTCGTATAGAACGACGGCGATGACGGCGGTGCTTGGGATCGGCGTATTGAGCTCACTGGAAACACCCAAATTGGGTCAGAAATCAACAGTCAGTAAAGAGCTGGACGTCTGTGGCTCATCCAAACCTAGGGAATTTTGTATAGCAAAATCCACTAGGGCTGGATGTTCACTCAGTTTCAAATGAGCGCAATACTTACTTGCGATGCTACCAATGTTAGCACACTGGGTCTGAGGTTGAGAACGTGAACGATGGTGACTGCCGAGGAGAGTTCGGGCAGTCGACCAGGGTTTATATGGAGAATCGGAGCTTCGAAAATAAGGTCGCTAACGCAGATTTTGCTTCTTAAAATTAGGTCTTTTTTTGACTAACTGAGCAGATCTTAGTTAATTTATCCCTTTTCAAATATTCTACTATATGGTTTGTTTCTTATTTGATTAACTGGCTCTCTTCGCGTTCTTGATTATTTAGTTGTTTAGAATACTTGTTCGTTAGAAATCTTTTTACATGTGGAGTCTGTTCTATGTATTTAGCTTCTGATTAGTTTCTCTGAAATCTTGTCCTATTATTTTGTATGTAATTTTCCAGTCAAGCTTACCGAATACTATGAATGTCTTAGTTTCATGATCGTTCAAATCTGATTTCGATGGCTAGTATCTATATTTCACTACTGTGACATTGTCTTTTCTGTTTTTTTATACATTTATTTACAAATCAATTGTCAAACAATAAGACTCTTGAGGCATCACTATTTAGTTTGGTATTTCAAACGTATCTCGCTAGATCACTGGAAATCAATAGAAAGTCATGCAAACATTACATCATGACTTAACTAAAAGCGTAGCATTATAACATAATTCAATATAAACTAGATTCCTAGAATTTAACGATAATCCTTAATCAATTATGTGTGGTTGAAGGATACGAAAAAAATGGGTTAGATATGATGCACGACATATAATGCATGCTCTGCTTATGCTGTCTGTTTTTGGAGCTAATTGTGATCAGCTCAGTCGAAGTCTTCGAGTGACCTCCGCCTATTTTTGGTGGTTGCATTCGCTGCGTGGTTTGCATATCTAGCGCGGCGATGTACTCATCTTTTTTTTTTTCAGGTTTGCTGCTCGTCGTCTGTCTATTTAGATGCTCTGCCTTTTGCTCGTACTTTCTGGGCTTACACTCGCGTTTAAATGATGTCGCTAACTCTGCTGCACGGAAATAGGGTGTGAGAGTGGTTTGGCGCGTATCCCGTTCGGCTCTCATCGGCAAGTACGGCTACGGCGGTCGTGCGACGCTGCGACAGTATCTGTTTTAAACTGTGTGGGTAGGGTCTGCGCACCTGTCGTCCACAATTCGTGCGCTTGTCGCTCAGCTTGTCATGCGCACTGTGTCTCGAGCACTCATTTCAGCAGGCTGCCACCGCTCCGCCATCCATGCGCCTTCCGTTGAGAGTACTACGTCTACGTTGAGGAACGAGCGTCACACGTTCTCTGCGCGTCACAATCAGCCAGTCTACTACTCACGATCTCCATGATCCTGCGTGCGCGTCTGCTGCCTTTTTACTTACCATCCCATATCGTTCTGCGCCCGCCGCCCGTCTATTATAACATGTCTTCATTGCCGCGTCCGTGGCTATGTTATTTTGTTAACGTCTGTCGTCCAATTCTTCCCCGCCCGTGGAAGCTGTTCATACTGTCAAACGTCCTCTCTCGTCGTCCGTCTTCGCCAATGTCTTTGCCTTGGTCTTTCGCTCTATTCTGATTGCTTCGTTTTGCCTGACTTCTTGTCTGTATTTTTTTAGTGGCCATCATCCGTCTTGCTTGCGGGCCGCCACTCCAGTTCTGGCCTGCCACCAGTTTTTCTTCGCTACAAGCCCTCCCGGTACCGCCGCGTGTCCACCTCCCCTTCCTCGGCAGTCCTGTCTCTTCCTATCCTCGCTCCAGACATGAATGCCTCCTCCGACTCGACTCCGGCTGTATTGAATGCCGAAGACGCCTCTGGCGAGGAAGGCGCCTCGGAGCTGGCAACGCGGAGCAAAACTAACGTAGGGTAAAACGTTTAGTAGCGCTGGGTTTGAATACGTTTCGGATTATGATGACAAATTTGCTCGATGTTTCTAATGCTCTATACAAGTGCTAGTGATCTTTGATCTATCTTGCTCCGTCACTGGCTGCTACGTGCCGTGTCGTTATGTTGGAACTCACACTGCATCTATGTTCACATTGTTCTGCTCGTGTTAGTCCATTTCTCGCTGCTCTTTTTCTGAGTGATCTCCCTCGTTTAATAGCTGGTAATAATATAAGTACTAGCTGACGCGAAAGATCGTAATTCATTCCGTAAGAGTGTATCTGATATGTGCTTTTCTTTTATATACAGTTATTTGTAGGTACTCTATTTTATTCTGGTAATGGAGTAGCACTTTTTACTTACATTCAGATTATCGACTCTAGCTCTAATCACCGATTATGACATTCATCTATTTTCACAGTTGTTACTACTATGTATCTCTTACAATTCCTTTTTTTCTTTTTTTTTTTTCTTTTTTCTTTTAGTTTTTTTTTTCTTTCTCTTTTCTTTATTTATGTTTTTATTTAATCTTTATTTTTATTGTTTTATTGTTTTATTTTTTCGGCGTATAATATCAGCGGCAAATAAAACTATAGCGTATAACCATATATCCCTATTCTCTCTGTGTTGTTAGGAGTCTTTTTGAAGATCTTTCCCGTATTATCTTCAGATATAGTATTTTGTAGTACTTCGAATGTCTCGATTCAAAGCTTCTAATCGTTTTGTCTACTCACATAACAATAAATGCTCTTTCTATTATGCGAATAGATCACACTTGACATCCGAAATATCTGTCAAAAGTGTGCGCTGGCCATAAGAGTTCGTGTAATGGCGGGTGCCAATTATAACACATCTTACACATCTTTCTAAACAGATAGGTAGACAAGCGTTTTTAAACCGATTTTGTCTTTAAGTCAGTTTATTCGCCGTCTGTAAACCATATGGATATGCCAGGTATACCTATGATCACAAAGTAAGAGCTAGATAGCTGAGCATTGGTTGTTTTTAAAACATCGCGGCGTTCTCTAATCTCACTCTCTGGGTGTATGGCGCTCTCGATTGATTGTATGCGCCTATTCAAAAAACTCTGTTTTCTGTTATGTGAAAACCTCCAGCAGTTCTTTTCTGTCGCAAGTGTCTTTCTTTCCATCCATGTTCAGGTCTGTAGTGTGATGCTCGCTTATTAGATCTTTGTGGTATTCTTCGCTCGTGTCGGTGTGTTCTACGATACGATCGCATTGCATTTGTTATTTCTCCTTCCTTGCAAAAACTTTTGGATGTTTCTGGTTAAGTTTTTTATTTCGTAATTATGTAGTCCGGCGTACATTATACCTACACTTTGTCATATATTGCTTTGTATAATTTACTCCATGTCTTTCCGGGCAGAAGATTTGCAACCATTTCAATGGCGCGCTACGAACTTCTTTTTATCGTCTATGCGTTTTCATACATGTAGAATCAAGCCTTTCGGGTATTTAAAGAGACGGTTGGCGAGTTTTACAATGCGGTAGCTTAAACTATAGTGTCGATGACTGCTTTGTACTATTTATTGTCTGCCGGAATTGCTGTCTGCACAACTTTTGCTATTGACCAACGAGGGTTATGCCAGAATATGTGTATTTGAAACCTTGACGATTTCTTTAAGGTCGCGTTGCAGAGAGAGTCCTCTTGCCTGCATAAACTGGTTAACGATAGAACATGAGTCATTATATGGCGGTTGATGCATCTACTTTAGATATGATCGAGGGTTTATTCGAGATCTTCCTATCAAGAGGTTTTTGAAAGTTTTTGGGAACTCTTGCCGGTCCACGAGTGCAGTGGTCTCACCACGCCGTGAGCATTTCACGCTCCTTTCCATCGGTTGCAATGATGCCACCATCTTCGAAAGGATCATAAACCGATAAATACAACATGGCTTTCGACACCGGCAGGCACGCAGAATTTGCCGCTATGTAGCTGCATCATATAGGCCGAGCGATCTGGAGCCAATGAAAACAGGTTCCACGGTGGCCTGCATCAACGGTATACCCAGTTCAACTTTTTACTTGACAGCAAAAAGTTTGTTTTGATGTTATCTCAAGGATCGAGACGTCAGAAAAGCGCATGATTGCTTCGACATTGCGGCTGGCAAGGGAAGGTTTTTAAATCACATCTTATCTCTGACATTGTGTTTTCGTTCGCAGCTTCAGTTGGAACATCGCCGACGGTTGACAAAGGAGGATGCAACAGGCTGCGCTACGCAATTTACTGTCCTCTGCGAATATTGGCAATAAACTGTCTGAACAGTGGATTGTTCGGTCTGAACTACCCTTTTTACTTTCGACAAGTGATAACTCACTGCCTACTTCTTGCCTTACATACAACCCTTCTCGCGTCATCCCCACCACAGGTCTGCTAAACGCCGCCCGTGACAACTGTTAGAACGTTGGCCTCCTCCACGTCTACAATTTCTCTGGCCTCTCCCATCAACCATTATGCATTATGGTCCACTTCGTTCTGGACCTGCTTAACGAACCAAGTACACCTCCCCTTCTCTACATCCTAGCCAGCCACATGCTTGTCCTGGATGTACATTGCGATCTCGAATGCGGCGCATACTCGAAATGCCACGATTAACCTCCTGTAGTGTGCTTGCACTGGTTGCCAATCGACCGGAACCGTCGCTTCGTCTTCTAAGATTGAGCCTCCAACTTCCTGCTATATCTTCACTAGCACTCTCGCGACTGGCTTCACAACTGCGTACACCAAACAACCCCCCCCTCGCGTCGGTCCTATCGTTCTCTGTGAGGGCCCTTTTCAAACTTTCTTGGCTGGCAGCACTTTTTCTCCGCTATCAGGACCCTACAGATGAATAAACAAATCCCGGTTCTCTCACACCACTCCCATATTCTTGCTTTTTAAGGATTAGTCCCCCCTGCCCGCCTCCTGGTTTAGCCAGGTATGTATACTGTGCCTTCATGGTGGTAATGGGATCTGGCTTTGGAATTTTGCGCAAGAGCCGTTTCTGGCATTACTACGAAGGTTCCCATTCTGCCATTGCTTGCGAGTCTGCAGGACTTGAAATGTCGATTGCCGAACATGACTTCACTTTCCTTCTGTCAACTGCGAACATCGCCAACAAAACATTCCCTTCTCTCAATCGTTTCTCGCTTGTTGTCATCCCACGCCATGACTTTCTCCGACACCCTCACCGCCCCCCACCCTCCTACAATACCGCATTCTTTTTCTCAGCTGCTGCGCTTTGGCCCTTTTTTTCCCGATCACCTACTCTCTTTCGTTGTTTGGTGCCTTTGGTGTCCAACATTTTTTCACTCTTTCATTTGTAACGTCTTATTGTCGTGTGGTGCTGCCCTGCTTCTGCTGTTCGTCTGTCGCCGCTTGAGGCTCTTGTTTGTTGCCTGATTCTTTTATGGGATCCTTTTTCGCGGTTTTCATGCGTGTAAAATGGACGCGATTTTCTATTCTACTCCAAGGTAGTCTAGTTCATTTTGTTGCCAACATTTTGTGGGCTTCAGTCCCATGATTACTATACCTTCATTCGACATGCCATCCTAATAACTAGTCTTACTTTCTTTTTCGTCTCTCTATACTTCCTTGCTCTTATTGTGTTCAGACTTCATCCTGTTTGTTCATACATCCACTTGAAATCTATAAATATTCTGGCTATCATTACCGTTTTTTTATTCCAAACTGTTGTCCGCTTCGGTTTCGTTTAGTTGCAAATGGTATTGAGTGTAATATTGTGTGGAGTTCGATGCCTTTCCGGTTTACTTTCTTTGTTTACTCTTTGTTTAAGCTACGCTCACTAGCTCGTGTATACGATGCATTCTGGCTTTGGCTCACACAAAATCTACTCTTTATGTTTGCCATCTCCAGATAATATGCTTGTTCTCGATAGTGTGCTTTGTGGTACGCTATATGTAGGCGGGGCATTTTTCCCTTCGCGATCGTTATCTTTTTTTGTTCGCGTCTCTTAATCTATAATCTACTAAAGTGACTGTTTTCTTTCGCTGTCTGCTTGTCTTGTCTCGTTCCTTTATCCTATGTGAGTGGTTATTTTGTATAATGGGAGTGTTCAATTTGACTGTCATCCCCTGGGTGGACAAGACAGCACGTATACGAGCTCAACTGGCGAGCTCACAAACCTCAGGCTTGTAAGCTCCCAAAAGGACACACATATAGCGAACGCTTGGACGCTGCATGAGCAAGGAGAGAGAGGGAAAAGGCAGTTTTGGAGTTGAAGTTTACAATAAAGTTAGACTTCTTGGGGCGCGAAGAGACGCACCCCCTCCGAACTACTCCCACTTTTTCTTCGTCTTGATTGTACAAACACTCGCCCAGCAAAGCTGCTTACGTGCGTTACACGACAGAAATGCGCGTGGGGCGGCGGCTTACGGCGGGCGGCCTGCGGCGAGCGGCCTCGGGACGCGCTGTGCGGCGCTAGCGTCACGCGCGCAGGTCGCGCTTTGCCACTTGCGCGCTGGCGCTGCCTGCTCTCCTTGCCGGCACGGCTCGGCCCGCCAGCGCAATATCGGCTGCGCGACGGCTGTTTGTTGTGGCGTTTGGCGCGTCTACCCGCTGCACAAGTGTTCTGTCGCTTGTCGGCTGCGTGCTGTCGCAGTTTTGCACCAGTTCGTGGTCGCTTCCCTGTCCGTGTCATTTGGCGCGCCAAATTCTTGTCTGTTTTCTCTTTGCGGAGTTATTTCGTCGTCATTTAACGTTCTTGGTTCCGGAATCTGCTCGTCTCTTTCCGAATTGCTATATAACCTTGTTCCGCGGTTACAACTTTTTGTCCTCGTCTTTGTTGCTTTTACATCGGTCTCCCCGCGCTGCCCTTCTTCCTGCTCTTTCGCGCGTTCGTCTGCTTTTCTGGTGTCTTTTTCTTCGCGTCTTTATTGGCGGTTCAATTTTGTACTGCTTTATCGCGCCGTTGAACGGCCTATTGTGATCTTATGGTGCTGCTTTGTTTATTTGCTTGTGAATTGCTTCGGCTTCTTGTGTGCGATATAGCGTGCGTCACGGACTGAGTGGGTTACGGCTTAGCAAGTGCAGAGCGCTCTCTGCATTTTATCTGCGCACAGCGCTCCATCCTTTATATTGCAGTCACACGTTCCAGTATCTTCAGCTAGTCTGCGGCTATTGTATTTTTGCCGTCCTCTCTGCTTCGTTGAGTTCGCGTCGGCGTGATCTATACGCTGGGCATGAGCGCATTGATTGCGTCCCTACGCGCGTTTAGAAGCCGTTTGTAAAACACCTTCGTGCGTACCCGTCTGATGGCCTAGCGCTGTTCTTGCCAAACCGGCACTTCATTACTGCTTGTTGCAGAACAGCCGTGTGCCTACGTTCATTTGGCGTCCCTTTCTCAAGCGTCTTGCTTGGCCCTTGCTGCTTGCCTTAGCACTGCAGCAGCTTCTGGCGCCAAGACGAACGCCGACTATGTAGCAGTTGTCAGAATTTCTGCATTTCCTAGTCGTTCGTAGATTTGGTAGAAATTACAAGAGCAAACGGCTTGCCTTGGTCTAGTACGCGAAGATTATGCGCGTCTTGGTACCTCTTGCGCCTTGACTGCTATGGCGCCTGCTTGTTTTGCGTCTGCCTGTGCTGCTCTTGGGTCTTCGCTCAGCCTGCTGCATGGTCGGTCGCCAACGTCCGACATCCATCTGTTTACGTCCTCTTTTTCTTTATTTCGTTTGCGCCAATTGTTTCTGGCTTTTTGTTCTTTATAGATGCTTTATCTTGAGCTTCTATCATGCTGTCGCAATCAATCCGCACTGTAAATGTTATGCAGTTTCTTTACTTTTCTTGTCCTGCTACCGCGGGGTCCTGGCTGGTTCACAATTCTTGCTCTTTCTCGATGGGCACGGGCTTTGGCGAGAAGGAGGGCCGTGTTGTAGTGTTTTTGGTGTGTTGGCACTTTGCAGCACCTATTCTTGCGCTGCTAGAGGCGGTCTCAAGTTACGGTGCTTGAAGGGTACTTTCTTTGCTTAGTGCAAGTAGTTTCGGCCATGTGGCTATGTGAGCTCTTGGCGTTTGTTTGACGTTGTGGTGCATCTTCTTGGTGTATCTGGGATGCAGAAGTCGCGGCGATCTTTCTGTTATGCAGGGCGTGGGCGTTTATAGCCAGCGCGCTGGTTTATGAGAAGCACGTTGACTCTATTCGCTCAGTTAGAGAGCTGTGATATTTGTTTTTTTATATTAAACAAGATGGCGATGGTAGCGTATTTTTTGCGCGGCTGACGGCTTATTCGGTTGGTAGTCAACGCGTACGCTGTTCCTTTGAAATGGAAGACAGCATCATTAGTTTGCTAAAGATTATATTCGTTCCTACCACGTTGCGTTATCCTTGTCTCTCTTGCAGTATTCTTGGTGCACACTTTTAGAGTTTCAAACTCTCGTGTTTGTGCATTGCATTTGGCTATTTCTCGTGTGCTACAATTAATAGATACGAACCATAACGGCCGAAGCATAAATGTTTTTTAGTATTTAGTCAAACCAAAGTCCTCGATGGGTATGATTGGCAATTATCTTTGGAAGTAGTTGTTGTAGTTTGGTAGTCGTTCGCAGCATTCGCGTCGGTTGCTGTCAGTTTGCTGACAGTGGTGTACTAGTTGGTAACTAGATTTTCTTTACCGTAATACCACTCGGGTTTATCCGTGTTCTTCCGCTTTCTTTGCCGTTTGATTCTTTATCTGTTAGAAAGGGCTCTATTTGTAAGCTGTAACGGTAAAAACCTTCTTGGTGTTTCTGCTTTTTCTCTACAAGTTATACAAATGCGCTTTTGAACCTTTCTCAGCAATAAACGCTAATATTCGAAACAAAAGATATTAAAGTTCACGACGGTCCTATCTCAATACCAACTGCTCCAAACCAACCACCAATAGCAAGTAAGAATCACGCCCCAGTTAGCTGGTAGATTTACCGTACTTTTATTTCCACACTGTTTTTTGTGAGTTTTAGCAAAAAAGTCACCGGCTACGAGCACCAACACCGTCGCGAAGGAGGTGGCAAAACTTTATACCGAAGGAAAGACTGTTTGAGGACAATACTAGAGCTTCATGAAACGCGGGACAGTTGAATAAGCAGTAAGAAGCGTGTGATAGTCGAGATACATAAACACCGTAGCTAGGTAAAAAGACGTCGTGGGATCCCAAATCACAGATTTTATACTGCGAAAAAGAAACGACATAAGAAGGCAGCACTTTTACGGACCTTTATACTCCAGATGAAAAGCGTAGTCTTTTCATCGGTTAATTCGCGACCAATTAGTTACGAAACTCTAAGGTGATATATTATAGGAAATCACGATAGGATGTGCTGGTTTGGTTACGTAAGCCATTTATAGAGATGATGGTTGTAATTGGCTCTGGGATGATTGGTATGTGGGTGGACCCAAAGCACTTCTGATCTTTTTATATTCTACTATGATAAATAGAGCGGAGAGGACGCATACATAATTAGTAGCCACGTTAATAGGCCATGTAATATTTCCTAGGTCATTATATTAATACTAATTGTAAGTTATCCTTTTTGGATCTAACTATATCGTGAGTATATGTTTATATATGAATACAAAAAGTCCTCCATTTCTTTCTCATGAGTGGCATAACCTACTTAATTAATTTATTCTTTCCTAATTTCTATACTTCAAATTCCATTATTTCAGTGAATATCCTAGGATCATTTTATTTAAGGTGTTAATTCAACCGTAAAAAATTCCTACATTTTTGTCTCTTCTTATAAATTCCATCAAACCCAATCATAATTATATCCATAATATTAATTATTATCGTAACATTTTAACCAGCCATACAATATATAACCATCCAAATGCACTAATAAAATATCTCCACAAACTATAATGCTTCTTAAATTCGAGAAGTAAGTACAAATGTAAATATCACAATTTTCAGACGCGTGGCCTTCGGGAGAGATATTTTATGACGGAAGGTGGTGCTTGCATTTCGAAATTTCGTTGTTTATTTACTAGGATGAAGGTTGGTATAAGCATTTCGATGCTTCATAAGCCGTCAACAGGTTCTGCCTTGGTACACACCACTTTATGAACTAGTAGTTACTAGTGGTTACCATCGAGATGGTTGGACAGTGGGACACGGTGGAGCCTGATCGGAGTTGGCCACTCAACGTGGGCGTTTGCCACAATTAGTGGGATGTTTAGTAATATTATTTATTTATTCTAGTGAGCACACTACTTAGTGGCGAACGGCGTCAACGCCGTGCATCAGTAAAGTTCGCCAACCAGGGCGATCCTATTCAAGGATCTTGGCTCTAGGCCAGCTCTCACCTTCGGCGGTGCCAAACTGCTTATTCGGAGGGACTCCCCGTTGTCACGGTGGCGGCTATCCACTCTGGCGTCGCTCGCAGAACCCAGCTTGGGAAGTGGTATCACCATCTGTTGTCGTTGTCGAAACCCCTGTATAAGGGAATACCCCGGCGATACAGCCGTACCTCTCTACCCCCTCTCTCTCTTCTCTCTCTCTTTCCAATTTCCTCACTGTGTGGTATCGTCGCTCTTTCGAGGCTGCTACACTCCAGTGTGAGTCACCCTTCCCAACTCAACTCTC